>SKCR01044828.1:0-47856 GCA_019454045.1 Zanthoxylum bungeanum | reverse complement strand
TGATGAATGCTCATTTTTAACCAATTTAAATTTCTTTTTAAGCATTTCACACAACCCATTTAATCCATTACAAGCATCAAGTAAATCATTATATTTTTTAGAGTTGTGTATGTTTTCTTCTTTTCTTTCAAAGAAGAAATCCTCATCCTCGATAGCCATGAATGCTATATTTGTTCTTTCTTTGATCTCTTCCTTCTGGGATGAGCTTGAGTCGCTATCGCTCCAAGTTGAAGTAGCTTTTAATGCTTTTTTCTTGGATTTTCCTTTGAATTTTCTCAATGGGCAATCGATAGCTATATGACCTGGTTTATTACATTCATAGCAAACTAGTCTCTTGTGTTTTTGTGGCAATTTTTCTTCTTTATTTTCATCCATTTTTTATTTTCCTTTAAGCTTTGCAGATTTCAAGAGCTTCTTGACTTTATTGGTTATTATTTCCAATTCATCATAACTATTTTCTTCACTTGAGCTAGCATCATCTCTTCTTTTTGCTTTCAAGGCTAGATTCTTCCTTATTCTTTGCTCATATTCCTCATTTTGATGCATTTTGATCTCCAATTCATATTCAAGCAATTTTCCGACCAAATCATCTAACTTCAATGTGTTCATGTCGTTTGCTTCTCTAATGGAGGATGTGGAGCTTCTATATTCCTTAGGGAGTGACTTAAGAATTTTCTATATCCCTATGATTTTCCCCAGTTGATCTTTGATTCCTTCATTTGGCTTGTGCCCTCGTTGATCATTTCTAGAGACTTCCATAAATCATGTGCGTTTCCAAAATCTGGAAGCTTGTTGATTTGACTACAATCAATGACGCATAGGAGATGGTTGAGTGCTTTAGCATTTATGGAGCTTTATGTAATTTCCTCATCGATCCATTTAAAATGGGGCTTAAGAATCTCCACACCATTACTATCACTCTTCATTGGCATTTTTACACCTCGTGTGATAACCTTGAAGGATTGTATATCCACGGCTAGAATGTATTTGAGAAACCTCATCTTCCAATAATTGTAATCGGTTTCGTTGAAGAATGGAGGTTTAACAATAGAAAATCTCTCGGCAATATTTGACGAGTTGCTTGTAGAAGCCATGATCGATTCTCGAACGGTTAGGTCTTTATTGAGAATACCTCGCTTTGATACCAATTGAAATTTCCTACAAACACTAGCGACAAACAAACTCTATATACCCAATAGAGGGGGTGAATTGGGTTATGTCTATAATATGCAGAATTAAAAACATTTGCAGATTTCAAGTTAATTTATTAATTAAGCTTAAGGTCAATTTTCTCTATTGGATTAAATTACCTATATGCAATTTTCTAATCAATAAGCATGTTATAAATGAAACTTGCAATATGTAAAGAGTTTAAGGGATAGAGAAAACGACACCGAGATTTATAGTGGTTCAGCCAGCAATGCCTACTTCCACTCCCCCAAGCCGCGCTTGAAGATTTCCACTATCAACGAGTTTCCGTGGCTCACCCGCGACCAAGAGTTTTACACAAGGTGCACTCTAAACCCTTGCACTTTGAGTTTTCTACGTAGGCTCACTCACAAACCTTTACAATTACCCAAACGATGGGATTTCACAAACCACAAGTGTTTTGAATAAAAAAGTTGTAAACACAGTTGAGCACTCACAAAGATGAAGAAGATTGTGTGAGTAGGTTACTTAAGTGATCTAAGCTCACTACAAATGTATATGAAGGTGTAGTGTGTGTGAGCTTTGTGGATGCTGGATTTCGGCCGAGGTCCACAATTGAGAATTTATTGATTGGGGGCACTAGCGATCCTGCAAAATAAAATAGAGTGAGCGGGAGTATACTACCCACTGGTGTGGTGGGTGCCGGGGGCACTCCGACGCTCAAGTCAGTAGTGGAAGTGAGCTATTGATATCGTAGAAGGAGGAGTAAGGTTAGAGATTACATTGATTCTTGTGAGCTACCATGTGGGCTGTAGGTAGGGGGTCTATGAGAGAATTTTATTTGAGCTATGAGTAGAAGAGCTTGAATCCCCTTTCTCTTCTGAACTTTGGTTCCTCTTATAGGCGATTCCAGGTGGGACTCATGAATGCCTTAATTTTCATACGTTTTTGGTGCTTGTAACAGTCGAGTCATGAAGAGGCAGTTATAGGCAGTCATGAAGCAGTTATGGGCAGGTAGTTATGAGTATGGACGTTTCATAGGTTGGCATTTATAGGGGTTCATGTATTGGTCTTTGGGTATGGTGTTTCTCCGAGCCTGGGCCTGCACAATGTCTTTGGGTTCGGTTAGGGGATTTCAGGGGTGCATTTAGCAGTGGGCCTGAGGCGAAAGGTCGAAATTACCCTTGGACCAAATTTGGCCCGTACAGTTTGTCCCATACTCTCTAAGTCAATGAGTCATTGGCTTGGAGAGTACTTGACGCTTGTGTCGCTTGGGATGAGGCCATGGTATGTAGGTGTACTCGAGCGTTGATGCTACCTACTAATTGAACCAAACGAATGTGTAGTTATGAATTTGACTCTATAAGAGCCATTGGGGAAGTACCCAGTCGACCGAACCAGATGATGGTCGGGATAATGAACTTGACTCTACCAGAGCCATTGGGGAAGTACCCAATCGACTGAACCAGATGAAGGTAAGGATATAAGTCATATGATATGTGTAAACCATGTCTACAACTTGACTCGACACGAGTCCATGAGGGATGTCCCCGGTCGACTGGACTTGCTGAGGCCAGGAAGGTATAAGTCATACGACATGTGTAATCCATGTCTATAATTTGACTAGACATGAGTCTATAGGGGATGTCCCCGGTCGATTGGACTTGCTGAGGCCAGGAAGGTATAAGTCATACGACATGTGTAATCCATGTCTACAATTTGACTCGACACGAGTCCATGAGGGATGTCCCCGGTCGACTGGACTTGCTGAGGCAAGGAAGGTATAAGTCATACGACATGTGTAATCCATGTCTACAATTTGACTAGACATGAGTCTATGGGGGATGTCCCCGGTCGAATGGACTTGCTAAGGCCAAGAAGGTATAAGTCATACGACATGTGTAATCAATGTCAACAACTTGACTAGACATGAGTCTATGGGGGATGTCCCCGGTCGACTGAACCAGATGAAGATTCAGGATATAAGTCATACGACATGTGTAGTCCATGTCTACAACTTGACTCGACATGAGTCTTTGGGGGATGTCCCCAGTCGACTGGACCAGATGAAGGTTCAGGAGTTGTTTCACACGACATTGTCGTATGGACTGTAGAAAATCTATGTCTTCATTTGACTCGACATGAGTCCATGGGGGATGTCCCCGGTCGACTGAACCTGATGGAGGTTCAGGAGTTATTTCACACGACATTGTCGTATGGACTGTAGGAAGTTTTCATGTCTTCATTTGATTCGACATGAGTCCATGGGGGATGTCCCCAGTCGACTAAACCAGATGAAGGTCAGGACAATCTCCATACTACTGGTCATGGACCAGGGGAGTCTTCAAATTTTTCTAGACCAGATGAAGGTCATATGTTGACTCTACATGAGCCATGGGAGATGTTCCCAATCGACTGAACCATATGAAGGTTCAAGATACACTCCATACAAGAGTAATCCAAGTCTTCAACTTTGTCATATGGTATTGCTTGAAAATTTCAAGACCACAATCAAGGTAAGTAAATAAGGAGAATAATGATACATGTCATCTGGAGGATTTGTCGAGTGACTAGTCAAATTCTTCTTCAATATAAGAAGCATACTCTATTTGACTGAAACAATGAGAGATCCTTTACGTGCCTGCTGTGTTGACTGGGCATAAGTTTGATAATGATGTCCCATATGGAGGATGTTTCATTGTCTTATGTATCAAGATGACCATTCATATTGATGAAAGTACATGAGAGTCTACAAATTACCAAATCTGATGGAGGTCTAAGAAAGTTTTCATTCTACTATACTTGAATAAGGTACACCAGAGTTTATACTCTACATGACCCAATAAAGGTCCAAGAAAGTATACACACTCCACTATACCTGATGAAGGTTCATGGGAGTCTACACACCTCATATATGATGAAGATCCACGGGGGTCTTCATTCTTCATTCTACATGATCTAATATGAATCAATGAGGATCTTTACTCTATTAGACCTGAAGAAGGTCTATGAGAGTATTTTCTTGTCATACTACTAGTTCTGATGAAGGTCCATGATACTACTGTCGAATGGACTATCAAATGGACCTGATGGAGGTCCATAAGACACAATCGAATAAACCTAATGAATATCTATGAGAATCTTCATACTACAAGACTTGATGAAGGTCATGAGACTATTGTCGAATGGACATGTCGTATGGATTTGATGAATGTCTATCAAGGTTATTACTCATTTTCTTGATGAGGATTTATGAGACTACGGTCGAATGAACTTGTCGAATGGTCCTGATGAAATTCTAAGGAAGTCATCATTCCTTTTCCTACCAGACCCGAGAAAGGTCAGAGGGTTTCATTCCTCATACTACTAGACTTGATGAAAGTCCATGAGACTCTTCACTCTACCTGACCTGATGAAGGTCAGGAGACTACGGTCGAATGAAACTAATGAAGGTCCATGAAGCTATGGTCGAATGAACTTGATGTAAGTCCAACTGAATCTTCATTCTACTTGACCATGAGACTATTGTCGAATGGTCCTGACAAAGGTCCATAAGACACGGTCGTATGAACCTAATGAATGTCAATGTGAATCTTCACTCTACGAGACTATGAGACTATTGTCGAATGGACCTGACAAAGGTCCATAAGACACGGTCGTATGAACCTAAGGAATGTCTATGTGAATCTTCACTTTACTAGACTTGATCTTCATACTACCTAACTTGATAAAGGCTGGTCGATTGGACCTAAAGGAGGTCCAAGAAAATTTTCATTCTACCTGACTTGATGAAGGTCAGGAGACAACGGTCGAATGAACTTGTTGAAGGTTCATGGGGTTTTTCCAATGCTTTATGGAAATCCATCCATATAGTCTAGAGTGGATGATAATCTCCAAATGTAGTGTGGAGATGAATATCTTCATATGTAGTATGGTAGAGATGGATGCCCATCAAGGTCATTTCTAATTATAAAAGACCTGAATAGTTCAATGATACTATAATAGAATGAACTTTGACGAAAGTCACATAAGATTTCCATACTACCTAACCTGATAAAGGTTGGTTGATTGGACCTAAAGGAGATCCAAAAAAGTTCTACATTCTACTAGGCATGATAAAAGATTCTATATGTAGTCTGGAGTTTGGCTATATTAAATCAACGTAGCATGGAGATGATGACTAACCTTTGATTTAGTCTGGAGGAGTTGATTAACATTCCAAGTAGTCTAGGGGTATTGGGAATTTTCCATGTAACTTGAAGTTGATAGCCATCCACCTTGTAGTATGGATAGTATGACGATCATGCAGTTTTGTTGCTTTAGTTTTATATTCATGTAGCATGGGCGCATTTATCATTGGTTGCCAAGGTTCACGGCCCGGACTACCACAATGAGTCTACTTTATGCCATCACTTGATATGAGTGATGGAATACAAGACAAAGAAGTCCTGCTTATAGTCCAATAACACGACTACCACTTCAATTTGTTGAGTTACTGGTATCCACACTTGTTTGCCCCAGTTCAATCTACATGAATCTACTGGATAGACATCACTGGTATCTTTTTGCCAGCGTCCACACCATAACATACCCATTCATTTATGGGTCCCACTGTCGCATGAACATTCCCCATGAACCGTCATTTTGTGTTCAATAAAAAAAAATCTTCATTTCAGATAAACATAGCGTGTGGCAGCTTTAAAACTGCCGAGTGGTAGCTGCTCGTGGAGTGGGGGCTGTATTTTTGGATAAGAGGCTATGGGTTTTTTGTAGTGTGGTAGTGTGGGGAAAGGTGGTGTGTGGCAGTATATGTCAGCTGCTTGCTTGCAGGCTTTTGTTTTTATAATGAACAAATTTTGAGACCTAATATATGATTTGTAATGGCCCATGAGCTATTCTTGTTTTAGTCAAAGTTATGAGGCTGCTTTCTTCTTTCTTCTTTCTTTACTTCAATTTCTCTTTTCAAATTGGCCCCACATTGTTTTTATTTTTTGGTTTTTATTTTTTGTTTTGGTCAAAATCTGATCTGCTTTCTTTTTAATATTTTCTCTCTTATCATGCCAATTTCCTCTTCTTTAGTCAAACAATAAAGCAAATCTGGGCCCACCTTGCTTTCCTCTTTTTATTTTATCTCACGTGGACCTTCTCTTTTAATTCATTTTCTCTGACTTCGTGAGCTTCTGAGGAATGTACGATTTGTTCGGCTCCCTGTACTTGTCGTGTGGTGGGCTCCAACCTCTTTTATGTGGCTGGCACATGGATTTCAGTAATTTGATCGATAGCTTTGTAAGTGGGCTTAAATTTACTACAGTATGCATGGCGAATGGGCTATTCTTTTGTACTTGGTTCCTAGGCTGCGTGTGGGAGACCCTTATTGTTCTGTATGTGTGCTCAAATTTTTCACGTAGTTCAGTTAATCTTTATATGCATGGGCGTATAATAACCTATCACGTGGAAAGATTGATAAAGTGGACACAATGTGTTTGTGAAGGTATTTTTGTGGTTTGGGCTAAGTGGACTGTTTTGGCCTATTTTTTATGTATGTGCATTGGCATTGTTATATGCAACTGCTTTCGTCTGGTTTTAATGGGCTGTTGAGAGTAGGCTTGCTTTGCAAATGTCGAATGTTGCAACTATCAAGCATATATAATCCATAAATAAACAGCCACAAGCTTGTTGACTTCATGCATAACCATAAGTTGAACGTGAAGATGCTTGCATGTAGAATCAAATAAGCCAAGCCACACCACTCCATGAATCATGTGAAGACGTCTGATGGTCTTCAAAAATCAGAATATCTTGTAGTGTCGAATGGGGTCACTTTATATCAAGTTGGATCCTATGTGACTTTCCCTGTGCATGGTGCTTTGTCTAATAGACCACTTCTCATTTGCATGTGGCTTTGTCGAGAGAACTCCACAATCAACTTTTCTTTGAATGTAGTTTTACAAAAATGATCTGACGGGTGGTATTCTTTCACGTCTTTGAGAGCTTATGATTTATAGGGAAAGAGTGTTGTAATGTTATCTCGATTCGGCTTTTCCTTATTGGTAGTTTGACTCCAGGTAGACTGGAAATAATTACTCCAACATTTCATTCACATGGAAGATGTGTCTTGTCGTGATAGATCGGTTGAAGAAATGTGATGGTTTCTTTGTTGATTAAATGGATGGTCATTTGATGGGGAATGTTCATTGAAATGACTTGTAGCCTCACGCCTTTGAGTGGCTGAAGAAAGATTTATGTTCCAGATACTATTGGAGATTAGTACTGGAGTTTTACATGGCTTAATTTTCATCTTCCATTGATTATAACTGTTTTGTATAGTGGCTAATTGTGCCACCACATGGTCTGGTTTCTGTCTGTTGCACGAAGTTATGGATAGTTATGTTTATAAGGATTGTAGACTGAAGGGGTCTTTGCCTGCTATGAATCGCTAAGGCCCCACGGTAGGCGCCAAATTGTGGATGCTGGATTTCGGCCGAGGTCCACAATTGAGAATTTATTGATTGGGGGCACTAGCGATCCTGCAAAATAAAGTAGAGTGAGCGGGAGTATACTACCCACCGGTGTGGTGGGTGCCGGGGGCACTCCGACGCTCAAGTCAGTAGTGGAAGTGAGCTATTGATACCGTAGAAGGAGGAGTAAGGTTAGAGATTACCTTGATTCTTGTGAGCTACCGTGTGGGCTGTAGGTAGGGGGTCTATGAGAGAATATTATTTGAGCTATGAGTAGAAGAGCTTGAATCCCCTTTCTCTTCTGAACTTTGGTTCCTCTTATAGGCGATTCCAGGTGGGACTCATGAATGCCTTAATTTTCATACGTTTTGGGTGCTTGTAACAGTCGAGTCATGAAGAGGCAGTTATAGGCAGTCATGAAGCAGTTATGGGCAGGTAGTTATGAGTCTGGACGTTTCATAGGTTGGCATTTATAGGGTTTATGTATTGGTCTATGGGTATGGTGTTTCTCCGAGCCTGGGCCTGCACAATGTCTTTGGGTTCGGTTATGGGATTTCAGGGGTGCATTTAGCAGTGGGCCTGAGGCGAAAGGTCGAAATTACCCTTGGACCAAATTTGGCTCGTACAAGCTTGATGTATGAGTGTTTATGATTATGAAGGTTAATGAAACACTATAGTTTTTGCTCTATGAAATGATATGAAGGTTCTCTATTAAGTCTTTTACCAAACAAAAAAGAATTGGGGTTTAATTTATAGTAAAATGATAGACAAGCCTTAACAGCCATTTCTGAGACCGGTATGCCGATCTCTGACATTGGTATGCCGGTCTCCAATGGATATATTATCATTTGGAGAAACTAACTATTAGACCGGTATGTAAACCAGTATGGAGACCGATATGGTCCTTGCCAGTTCCATTGAGTATGCAATGTGATGGGCTTGACCGGTATGATCATCGGTAAGATGACCAATTTGTGTCATACCGGTTCCAGAAAGGAATTAGCCATTGGGCTCACCGGTATGAGACCGGTAAGAAAACCAGATTGGTTTATGCCGTTTCTAGTGTGTGCATTCTATAAGTTCACCGGTATGTGATCGGTATGGTCCGTGCCGGTTATAGTGAGCATACAAAAAAGAGCATCTCACTGGTATGTATACTAGTAAGGGACCGATATGCCGGTCTCTGTACCAAAAATGCGAATATGAAGGTTTTAAAGCATTTTGTACATGAACCTAATGCATCTAAGTGAATGTGCATGTTTCCTATGAGCTTAGGTACTTGAATAATCAATTCACATTACAATAAGAGCCCTAAGCTAAGACTTCACATGAATTCTTCAATGTGTGCAAGTTTTCACATTCTTCGCTCTTCACCATCGTTGTGCTTCGATATCTTTTTATAATGTCTCGCTGTTGCGCATCAAAGGCTTCACTCTCGTTGCATCATCAAAATCCATTATGCGACTATGTCGCTAACAATCTCCCCCTTTTTGATGATGGCAATCCTTTAAAACTTGTGAGCTTCTGAGAGTCCAAATATTGACGATTTTGCTCCCCCTCAATATTAGCTCTCTCTCAATATGTGATTGTCTTCAAAATAGCTCTATAAGACTTAGACAAACACATTAGTACATTTACTCCCCCTTAATCCAATGATGAGGGTAACACAAGTTTTAATCTCATTTCTAACGATTTCTCCCCCTTTGACATTATCAAAAAGTGGAGAAGCAAAATTTAAGTCTAAATGAGATACCAATTAATACGTGTGATAATACCAAAATATAAAAATATGCACATTTGATATTTCCCCCCTTTTTTCCATAAGAAGTAGAAATCATGCATAAATTATTTCTCAATTTTTATACCAATGATCACTAATTGAACAATGATTAATGCATTTTTAATGATTTCTTCCCATAATTATGATACCAATTAATAAAAAAAAAATGCATGCATTTCATGATACCAATGGGAAATTATGTCGATATACATGCATTTCATTTTCATTCAAATATGTTAAATGGCAAAAGCATGTTAAATGCAAATCAATCAAGTAATCACACATATGTCATTTAACTCAATAAATTCAATGTGAAACTTATTGATACAAAATGAGGTTTAAATATATGATTAAGGCATTTAATGATATCCAATGAACAATCGATACCAATAGAAGTTTGAATACATTGCCTAATAACTTGTATGCTTCAAAAATATTTATACCAATTTGAAATAGGCATACACACATAATTTAAAGGAAATGGCACCAATATTTCCGTGAGTACGAATTTTACCTATTACCGTTGTGATTCCTCATTTCTTTGAGCCTTTGGGATCAATTTGCATTTCTCTATTAAGATCTTTCCCAAAGCTCCCCCTACAAAATTATCAAGTGCATTTTGGTACCCCCAACCTTTCTTGGGTCCATTGGGGTTAAACTTGATTCCTTGAGGAATCCATGCATTTTTAATTACATTCTTGTTCATGCATTCAAAACTTTTGTGTCCCTTTTTATTGCATGCATGACATGTGACATTTTCATTTTTAACAATGTTAACATGAGAATCGGATGCCTTAACAAAATAATTCTTCAAAAATTTTCTTTTTAATTTAAGGCTTATATCATAATCCTTATCTTTTAAAAATATATTTTTGGGATCCAATTAGCATATTAAAATTTTTCTGTCCCAATGTGAATTTACTAACAATGTTTTACGAATCTATAACCTTTTTATTTAATATTTATTTTCATTCAATATAAATTTGCAATCACATGTTTTTGAGCTAGATGACATGTTAGATATGACATTTTCAAGTTCTAGCTTTTTCTCTTTTAAACATGTATTTTCATCATTTAAACATGTTATTTCTTTTTCATGTTTGGCCTTTAAGCAAGTAATCTCATTATCTAAAACATGAAATTTATCCATACAAGATGCATTTTCATTTTTAAGTGATGAATGCTCATTTTTAACCAATTTAAATATCTTTTTAATCATTTCACACAACTCATTTAATCCAATAAAAGCACCAAGTAATTCATTATATTTTTGAGAGTTGTGTACGTTTTCTTCTTCGCTTTCAAAGAAGAAATCCTCATCCTCGATAGCCATGAATGTTATAATTGTTCTTTCTTTGATCTCTTCCTCCTCGGATGAGCTTGAGTCACTATCGCTCCAAGTTGAAGTAGCTTTCAATGCCTTTTTCTTGGATTTTCCTTTGAATTTTCTCAATGGGCAATCGGTAGCTATATGACCCGATTTATTACATTCATAGAAAACTAGTTTCTTGTGCTTCTGTGGCCATTTTTCATCTTTCTAATGGAGGATGTGTAGCTTCTATATTCCTTAGGGAGTGACCTAAGAATTTTCTTTACTTGATCGGTTGGCCCAATGATTTTCCCCAAGGCACCTAGATGGTTTATGATTACCGCGAACCTTGAAATCATGTGATCAATCCCTTCATCGGATTCCATTTTGAAACTATCCAATTCGCACATGAACCGGTTTATCTTTGATTCCGTCACTTGGCTTGTGCCCTCATTGATCATTTCTAGAGACTTCCATAAATCATATGTGTTTCCAAAATCCGGAAGCTTGTTGATTTAGCTACTATCAATTGCGCATAGGAGATGGTTGAATGTTTTAGCATTTATGGAGCTTTGTGCAATTTCCTCATCGGTCCATTCAAAATGAGGCTTAGGATCTCCACATCATTACTATCCCTATTCATTGGCGTTTTTACACCCCGTGGGATAACCTTGAAGGATTTTATATCCACCACTAGAATATAGTTAAGAAACCCAATCTTCCAATAATTGTAATCGGTTTCGTTGAAGAATGAAGGTCTAACAATAGAAAATCCCTCGGAAATATTTGACGAGTTGCTTGTAGAAGCCATGATCGATTCTCAGACGGTTAGGTCTTTGTTGAGAATACCTCACTCTGATACCAACTAAAATTCCCTACAAGCACTAGCGATAAACAAACTCTATATACCCAAGAAAGGGGGTGAATTGGGTTATGTCTAAAATATGCGGAATTAAAAATATTTGCCGATTTTAAGTTAATTTACCAATTAAGCTTAAGGTCAATTTTCTCTATTGGATTAAATTACCTTTATGAAAGTTTCTAATAAATAAGAATGTAATAAATGAAACTTGCAATATGTAAAGTGTTTAATGGATAGAGAAAATGACACCGAGATTTATAGTGGTTCGGCCAACAATACCTACGTCCACTCCCCCAAGCCGCCCGTGAAGATTTCCACTATTAATGAGTTTCTGTGGCTCACCCGTAACCAAGAGTTTTACACAAGGTGCACTCCAAACCCTTACACTTTGAGTTTTCTAAGTAGGCTCACTCACAAACATTTACAATTACCCAAACGATGAGATTTCACTAACCACAAGTGTTTTGAATAAAGAAGTTGTAAACACACTTGAGCACTCACAAAGATGGAGAAGATTGTGTGAGTAGGTTACCCAAGTGATCTAAGCTCAATACAAATGTATATGAAGGTGTAGTGTGTGTGAGCTTGATGTATGCGTGTTTATGATTATGAAGGTTTATGAAACACTCTTGTTTTTGCTCTATGAAATGATATGAAAGTTCTCTATTAAGTCTCTTACCAAGCAAAAAAAAATTGGGGCTTAATTTATATTAAAATAAAAGACAAGCCCTAGCAGCCCTTTTTGAGACCGGTATGCCGGTTTCTGACACAGGTATGCCGGTCTCCAACGGATATATTATCGTTTGGAGAAACTAACCGTTAGACTGATATGTAAACCGGTATAGGGACCGGTATGGTCCTTGCCGGTTCTAGTGAGGGTGCAATGTGATGGGCTTGACCGGTATGATGACCGATTTGTTTCATGCCGGTTCTAGTAAAGGAACTAGCCGTTGGGCTCATCGATATGGGGCCGATATAGAAAACGGCTTGGTTTATGTCAGTTCCAGTATGTGTACATTCTACAGGTTCACCGGTATGGTTACCGGTATGGTCTGTGCTGGTTCCAGTGAGCATGCAAAACAAAGCATCTCACCGGTATGTATACCGGTAAGGGATCGGTATGCCAGTCTCTGTACTAAAAATGTAAATATGAAGGTTTTAAAGTATTTTGTACATGAACCTAATGTATCTAAGTGAATGTTCATGTTTCCAATGAGCTTAGGTACTTGAATAATCAATTCACATTACAATTAGAGCCCTAAGCTAAGACTTCACATAAATCCTTCAATATGTGCAAGTTTCACATTCTTTGCTGTTCACCACCATTGTGCTTCGACATATTTTTATAATGTCTCACTGTTGCGCGTCGAAGGTTTTACTCTCGTTGCATCATTAAAATCCATTATGTGACTATGTCGCTAACTGTGTCACCATTGCAGTAGTAATTCTCCTTAGCTTCCCATAAATTGGCCAATCAGAACACTTCCTTTTTTTGTCTCTACACTGACCTATGACGGCTCTGCTCTGCCACCTACCTGTCACTGCACCAGCCTATAGCGGCTCTGCTCTACTACCTACTTGTCATTGCCCTGGCCAATGGCGGCTGGCAGAAGCTACTTTCGATGAGAACCATTGCTTTTCTCATATGAGAGCTTGGGATACTGCAAACCATTCCCCGTTCCCCAGGATGGTGTGCCGAGGCGAATGACCACCTCATGTCCAAGTGCTTTGTTGAATCTGATATATTCTCAAGAGGTATGGTATGATATGCTTAGCCAATCCTCATTCTGACATGAGGCTTTGAATACTGAGACTGCTATAAGAGTCCGATGTTGGGGCGACCTCACCTGATCACCCCAGACCTTACAACGTCAGGTCAATTTCTAATTTATCCATAAGTTCTATCCCGGGTTGCCTCTCTGTGCCTCGGGCTCAGGTCATGATCTCTTATAGGCATCACCTAGGATTCGGGCCCCTCTGTTTGACTTCTCATCCTCACAATGATATTGGGCTTTTGTCTTGTCAAGTGTAAAACCCATTTTACCATTCCTTGGGATTCTAACTTCTTGGGGGCCAAAAAACCACCATCAACATATGTCCCATAGTAGTTAGTATCAACGATCTAGCGAGTTAAGAAGTAAAGCAACGCAACGCGTAACGCAAGCGCACGTATCGCTCAAGTAGTATAAAATGTATCGATCCCATGAGGACTTAATACCTTAGCTATTAATTTATGATGTTAAATGCTTACGAGTATCTAATAGATTGATTGTCGTTTGGATGGTGATTTTTTTTCTGAAATCAAGTAAATAAAACAGTGCGAAAGTAAATTAAAGGAAAATTCAATATTATAAAACTATCTAAGGTTGTGAATCCTTCCAATATCTTTTAAATATGAAGTGGTTATCTCATGTTTGTTTAATATATCGGTTTATTAACCTAGAGTACGAAATTATGCAAAAGCATCTTTAGATGGTCAGATGCAAATACCCAGTGTAACCCAATTAATCATATTCCTATGTTAACCAAGTTATTGAATTCATTAAGATTGAGTTCCAATTATGGCTACCCCCGCCCGATAGGTATATGTCTATCCTGTAAGAAAATCTACCTAGGGATCACCATGCCCTAAGGTGAGACCGTGAGCTATTTAGTCTAAGGCTGAAACCTAAAATTATTTCATCAAGTTTATTTTAAGTTAACCAAATCAATCTTATTAGTGGCCAGTTAACAAGAAACATTAAGCTTAAGACTCAATAAATAAACCTTTATATTACCCAAGACATAAAATAACCTTTATAAGCCGGTGATATTAGAATTCATCAAAACCCCATATATTTGGGCTTTGTATCTTATTCCATATTACCCGGTCCATAAAATCTGATAATGAAGAGCTAAATGTTGTTTGGGCTTTATTTTCCTCTGTCCCTATTTCATTCTTACCAATATTATAATTTGGGCCTTCTGTATGAGTATCTATTTGGCCCTTTAAAGGCCCAATCAAAATATTACACCCG
Organism: Zanthoxylum bungeanum; assembly: GCA_019454045.1. Classification (NCBI taxonomy): domain Eukaryota; kingdom Viridiplantae; phylum Streptophyta; class Magnoliopsida; order Sapindales; family Rutaceae; genus Zanthoxylum; species Zanthoxylum bungeanum. The sequence goes on along the minus strand of SKCR01044828.1, from coordinate 33,281 downwards.
TAGCCCACTCCCTGGGTATCAGTTTACACCTCACCTTCCATTTTGTCCATACTCTTCACACCTAGACCCCTTTGGAAATGTTCTGTTTTCTCTATCGGCCCGATGGAGGTAGCTTCTTTCATTAAAAAGGTCACATCCTTCAAATCTTCTCTTGTTATTTCTGTAAAGTCGGCATAGGTTTATGAGACAAAGCTTCATTTTGTTTGATGTGTGCTTGGGGTGTGGCCTAGGGTTTGGCGAATAAGGTGTGTTAGAGAGTTTGGTTTGGTTTGGTTTGGATTTTTGGTTTTCTGCTCTGAATCTGGTTTACCGGTAAAAAATTATCCTCATCTTCCTTGCAACAAGAGTCACGTCGTGTCCTCGTTGATGGGCCAGCCTCATCCCCACCACAAAGGTTTATTTTATGGGTCTCCGATTGGGAAATATGAGGTTTTTGGTTGTTTGGTTGTGGATGGGTTAAAATTGGATTCTGGTTTGCAGGTTGCTGATGATCCGAAGTATTAGAGTTTTGAGAAGAAGACAAATCTCGATTACCCGACATTTTTGTAGGAAGTGGTTGTGGTTCTTTGTTCGAGTTACCCATTTTTGAGGTGCCTTCTTTGTGTTTTGCATTTTTGGAATTGTCTCCCCCCTGGTTAGCTCGCATCCATGACCCAAACCTTAAATTAAGATTACTCACTGTACGGGCCAAATTTGGGCCAAGGGAAATTTTGACTTTTCGCTACGGGCCCAATACTAAATACACCCCAAATTCCCCTAACAGTACCCAAGATAAGACTCAGGCCCTAAGTTACCATCTCAAGCCCACACATAGAGGGAGAGCCCAATATCCTCCAATCTAAACGACCCCAGACTCTCAAAGGTAGCCCAATTTTATAAGTCTATACTGGCCCAAAGATATTATGCAAACCCATACCCAGTAAAAATATCGTATCTGAATCGTATCCCAGACTCAATCATGTGTCAGCCCACGAAACACCCAGACTCATAAATACCCCATATAATTCAACCGTTTCTAGCCTTCAAACGGACAAACAATCAAAAGCAATAAGTGTGCATGTTTCACAAGTGTGTGTATATTAGAGGAGAAATCTAAGACGGTGGACTCACAAGATCTACTACTCATAGCTTAATAATATTCACCCTAGAGCTCCCAGAACGCCCTACCTACCGCCCTCACGGTAGTTCACGGGGATCAAGGTAATCTCTGACCTTGCTCCTCCATCTACGGCACTTACAGCTCATTTCCACCACTGACTTGGGCGTCGGAGTGCCTACAACATTCACCATACCAGTGGGTAGATTCTCCACGCTCACTCTACTTCTTGTTTTGCAGGATCGCCAGTGCCTCAACCAATAAATTCTCGATTGTGGACCTCGGCCGTAGACCAGCGTCTATAATTTGGCGCCCACCGTGGGGCCCTAACGATTTATAGCAAACAAGCCTTTATTCAATCTACATGACTTGCAAACATAACAATGGCATCAAGCAGTGAGCCTTCGGATCTTATAGCTAACTAATTGGCCATCCTCTAGGAACGTCTACGGGTTTTGGAAGAGGAGAATCAATCGTGAAGAGTTCCAATAGCGACCTCCAAAGGCAATTGGAACATATATCATCCACCTTGAGACATAGAGGATTCACAGATCCTCTCGATCGACCAAACCGCCAGTCCAACTTGTTGGAGACACTAGACAATGAAACGAGCGACATCCTCCCACCCGAAGGTCATCCAACAAGTCATGAAAGGAATCAACGCATTCCACTGGTCGAACAGACACAACATATAGCCTCATCCATGCGCAAGGAGATTGAGGAATTCAAGGAAGCAATTCTGTCCAGCTTCCAGTGGCCCCAAGGTCAGCATTCGACATTCATCCTCTTCTAAAGTATTCCCTCAACAAACCTAGACAAACTGGACGGATCCGACAAAACAGTCGTGCTTCTTGGGATATTGATCATGAAATTTTCAGGATCTTCATCAAGGTCCATCATTTGATTTCTTTTCTTTGAAGAATGACCTGACCCAGTCGATGACTTGTGAGCAGATTCAACTGAGAGAATGGTTGGGGCATCCTTCCATGGAGGCTGGGGTTCGGAGACTACATCAATTTCCTTCTTCTTGGTTTTTTTCTTCTTCCTCCGTTCGAGCATTTCTTTGACTGTAGGGAGTCTGAACTGGCTCATCCTTTCCACTGCGCACAAATTTTCCTCGGGGGTTAGAGTCAGTAAAAAAAGAGTTACCTCGTTGAGGAGCCGACACGACCAGATAATGAGAGAGACTGTCAATATATGTTTGGTCAGAGGCAGAGGGGTACCTTCCGGGTAGAAAACTTCCTTCCACAGCGGAGTTAACTTTAATCTTCTCTCCTCCAACACTGCCCTCTAATTCCTTTCAGGCACTGATGAGTGGTAAATCTATCACTATTTCCCACTCATTTAACCTAATATTTTGTATAGTTACTTGAGTTTTGTGAATATTTTGATGTGTTTTGTGTTATTTTGTAGATAAATAAAGTTTCAGGACATTCTGGAGGTGAATTGGAGCAAAACAGGAAAAACTGGACAAAAAAGGCAAAATCATCATTTCAGCGTCGCGACTCTGAAGCCTTTAGCGTCGTGACGCCCAGCATGCACCGGATTTGCTAAAGTACGCCGTGGACACGTGGACCAATCAGAAAATTTGCTAACGTGCGCCGCCTGCTAAAATACGCCGATCAGACTATCTTGCGCCGTGCCACGTGTCGCCTTCTCAACGGACTTGCTAATGTGCACCGGTGCCACGTATCGAGATCTCACGGTGCCGACAATCGCCCTCCACACGTCAGCGTGATGTCACCAATGACGTCATGAATAGTGCCACATCATCGGATAAGGATCTGAGCTCTTAGCCGCCTCGCCACGTGTCAAGCCGTCATTGTGCCACGATTAACTGTAGCTGGCGTCGCGACGCTGAAGCCTTTAGCGTCGGGACGCTGGACCCTTATCCGCGCCTATAAATAGAGCTCGAAATTTCAGATTTCAGTGTACCATTCCCTCCCATTTCTTTGTTGTAAATAGAGAGTTCTTCTCTCTCTAAGTTTCTTTTAATTTTTAATTTTTAGTTTTTAGTTTTGTAATAATTTTAATTACTTTTTGTAATAATAGTAATTTACTTTCTTTACTTTTTACAGTTTTTACTATTCACATGAGGAGGTAACTTCCCCAGCTAGGGTGAAAGGTAATTCTTTTACTATTGCTATTTAGATTAATCTCCCTTAAAAATAATATATTCACTATTTAAAATTTGACTTAAAAAGGATACCGCTATATTAGTCGGTTGGTAATTTAATTTTAATCTGGTTTAAACCTGACTAATCAAGGATACCGCCAGATTGGTCGGTTGGTAAATTTATTTTGGTTCCGCCTTTATGGCTGGTTTATGGACACATATTACCGCCTTAATGGCTGGTTTGACTTAATTTGACTTAATCAGGATACCACCAGATTGGTCGGTTGGTAATATTATCACAAGTTTATATATTATTTTATGGGAGATATCTAAATTAGTAGTAGTAAAAGTAATTCCTTTTACCTTAGCATTTTATTTTATTGTAATTCACTTTTCAGTATTTACTTTACCGCATTTTTACTTCAAGTATTTTATTTTCAAGTTTTTACCAGCCCTAGTTATGTGTTGTAACTAAATTAGTTATTTGGGGTTGTGATGACTTTTAATATCACCGGTTTATAAGGGGTTAAATTAAAGTTTGAGTAATATAAAGTTTTATTTATTGAGTCTTAATCTTAATGCTTTTTAATTAACTGGCCATTAATAAAATTGATTAGGTAAACTTAAAATGAACTAGACATAGGGATTTTAAGTTTAAGACCTCAGACTCAATAGCCCACGATCTTCCTTGAGGATAGATAACCCTTTAATAGATTTCCTTACAGGATAGGAATATACCTGTCGGGCGGGGGTAGCCTTAATTGGAACTTAATCTTAATGAATCTAGGTAATTGGTTGACATAGACATATGGTTCAATTGAATTATACTAGGTATTTGTAATTGACCATCGGAAGAGGCTTTTAAATAATTTAGTGTTCCAGGTTAATAAATCAATATATTACCCAACTTTAAGATAATCACTTCATCTTTAAAATGATATTAAAAGAAATTACAACCCTAGATAGTTTTTAATATTGAATTTTCTTAAAATCTACTTTCGAACAAATTTATTTACTTGTCTTTAAATTTAGAATCGTCGCCATTTCAAATTAATTAAACAACCTGTTAGATACTAGTAATCATTTGACCTCACAAAATTAATAGTTTAGGTATTAAGTCCTCGTGGGATCGATACTTTTTATACTACTTGAACGATACGTACGCTTGCGTTATACTGTTGGACAATTATGACCCATAGCGTCACTATTTGTACAGATCATAGTGTTGTTGTACAAATTAACTATGTGACAAATGAGATTGCACTCTTATCATTTGTGATTAGATCACCTTAGATATATAAATGATAGGAGGTCCTTATGATTTTTTTCCTAGATTGAGAATGATATGAGACAGTATCAATCAACGAAGGATAAATCATTAAACATCCATAGTCAGAGCATTGTCGAGATTGGACATCGATAGATGCGTAAAAGACTAGTATTACACTTGTGCGTGTTATGTGAGACATAACGGCATAGTTCTCATATATCTTGGTATAGGATACTCGGGCAAGTGTAATAGGAGGTTGTGTTTCACCGATGGTACAGGAAACAGCTTCGCTCTGGATTAGACCACAGCAGAATCCCATTAGTAGTATGACCTTGTGTCTATGGGAGTCTGCAATCAGGGTAGGTGTATTTGGTCTTAACCTGAGACTTGCACCGCTAATACTTGCGACAATCAATGTACTTTAGTTGAGGTCGTCCAGGGCTTTAACAGGTTCTGTGTACGCCGATGCTGGGTATATTGAGAATTATAGTGTATTGGGTGTGATGTCAAGACGGAAGTGTCACTCCAGTCATTTGGAGAAGATGGTCACGTAGGATACGGTATTAGTGCTCTTATATGCTGCGCGGCTATCGGGATATTATGACTCGGTCATGTATATCCGATTGTAGAGACTAGTTACCAGACATCCGACATGTGCTTCGTACGGGGCAGACACATATCCAGCCCCAAACCTAGCACGTGATCATCCGATACTGGATCGAAATACGCAATACTACGTATACTACGCATGATATAGATCACATATTCCTGTAAGGATATTTCCGGAGAATTGGGTAGGCATGGCGCTTTGCTAGAGGCCAACCTTGTCTTGTAAATTGGTAAAACGTAATACTTGGTACTTACGTGTTCGGATAGTCCGACGACCGAATTTACTGCCAACATATCCGGAGATCTCATGGGTCGCTTCCCAATGATACACCGATGACGTATGACTCGTTTTATATTAATCTGGGATTAATTTGGAGAGAGAGAAAATTAATCTGGGATTAATTACGAAGATATTTTATCTAGGATAAAATATCAATTTAAAGAGAGAGAACGATTAATTTGGAATTAATCGATAAATAATATATTCGATTTATTAAACGAAATTGGATTTCGATTAGGAATTAAAATTAGATTTTAATTCGGGCACTTGAATTAATTTAGAATTAATTCTCGAGCGACGTGATTAGTAAATTGGATTTATTAACGAGGCATCGAGAAAAATCGTTAATTTAGAATTATCGAAACCGAGCTCGGAATGTGTTTGCGAAGTTACGTCGATTTTGAATCACGTGCCGCAAGTCGCATCGCAAATCACATCGCAAGTCATAAAAGTCAAAACACTTTTTGGAAAAGTAACTTTGACTCTTTGACTTTGACCTTTGAGATTTGGAGGGAAAATTTTGGGGGGAAAAGTTTTGACTTTTTGGAAAAGTGAAATGCTTTTCCTTTTTCACTTTTTTACCAAGGGTAAAATGATTTAATAAACATTATTACATTTGTTTTATTTCTTTTTGGAAAAGAAAATAAATGGTAAAACATTTTAGTAATTTTGGAAATTATATAAATGAAATGTTTTACACTTTTTCCCTTAACCTAAATCACAAATCCCCTCTCTTTCTCTCAACCTAGTTCACGCCCAAAGGCAGTGGACTGCACTGCTTGGGCGTGAATGATGATGGCTTCTTGGCCTTGTTTTGTGGCAAAATAGCCAAGCGCTAGCACACCGAGAGTTATACGAAGGTGTTAGGGAAACCCACCCACGAGCCGGGAATCGTTTGACGAAGATTGGAGCTCGAAATCTTGGATTCTTGAAGACTCAAAACTGAAATTTTGAGCAGTGGACTGCACACTATTGGCGCCACCTTGGAGGGCTAAAAATGGTTTTGTTTATCTTCAAATCGTCTCACCGATCAATGTAAGTATTCCGCAACTTCTTTGATATGTATTTCACACATCTTCATGCTTGTTTGATGATCTTGGGACCTAGAATAAAACCAACAATGGCATCAAGAGCCTAGGTTCACAGCATGAAAGTTTAGGGCTTAAAATTTGGGTATTTTGTATTTGAGCATGATTTGAATAAATTGGATGTTTAAGTATGCTTAATACATGTTTCATTGAATATTGATTAGATCAATTTCATGAATTAATGTTTGAAACATTTTTCCCCCCAAATATTAAAGTTGGCCTAAAATGATAAATTGGGTATTTTGAATTTGAGCATGATTTTATGAAATTGGATGATTAAGTATGCTTAAATATGGTTGAATTGAAGATTGATTGGATCAATTTCATGAAAATGTGATTGGATCATTTTTCCCCAATTTGCTTATGGGCCGAATTTGATAAGTCCTAATTGTCTTGGAATTTTGAATTTTTTGTTCATTAGATGAATTGGAAATCATTTGGGGATATGATTTAATGTCGATTGTGTAATTGATTGGATTGAATTTGAATCGGATATAAAATCCCCAAATTGCCAAGACTTTGAAGCATGAAAATGGGTTTGATTTTTCATTAAATGTGTGGGCATGTGATAATGAAATTGTGCATGATTAATTGTAAAAATTAATGTTTTAGAAATGGTAATTTGGGTAATTAATCATGTAATACACTTTAGGTTAATTGAATGTGAAATTGGATTTTTGTATTTAATTAATTGGGCCTTGAAATTGGATTTTGGCTTTTAAAGTTGTCATTGGGCTTGTTGTACAAAGTTAGGTTTAGGCAAATTGGATTGGATCCAATTGGGCCCAAAACCGCTTCCATAAAGCCCAAATGCGATTTAATGAACCTTTAAAGTTTAATTGGGTCTAATGGGCCAAGATTGATTTATGGGCTTATGGGGTAAATCCCGGATTGGATTTTGGTTATTCGGTTTGACCCGAGTTGACCAAAAGTCCACGCCTTAAGAAATCAATTAAAAGCCCATTGGACTTTAATTGAATTGACGTTGGACGTTAATCGGTCTTTGATACGCGTTGCGATTAAATTTGGAATTTAAGTCGTAAAAGGTTTATTATTAAAGTGTAATATTTAATTTGGAATTAAATAACGAATTAGAATTGAATGCATATTAAATTGGATTTAATGACGTAGTTTAATTTAATTCGAGAGTTCGTACTTTGAGTACTTATTCGTAAAACGAGTTTGACTCGATCAAAATCAAATCGTTGTTTGAACATTGGATGATCGTTAATTATCAAATTAATTAATTTGATTAGATTGATTGATAACATGCTTGTGTGAATACTTGGTTGTGATGAATGAATAGTGTATGTCGAATGGATATTAGTCGGTGGGGGAAATTTTGGAAATTGTTGTAATAAATTTGATTTATTAATTGGACCTGCGTGTCCAGCCTTATCACCTCTATTCTATTTGTATTCTCTTCTCATCTATTCCCCTCAATATATATGAGGTTTCTTAGAAGTGTAGTGTAACGGGTGAAGTGATACAAGTGCTAGCATGAGAGTTAAAGAGAGATTTGATCTAGGATCAATGTGTTAAGTATCCATCCGCATATCATTGTTGTTTATTTTCATATGCGCTTTATTATGTATTTAGAATGCATGTTTAAGGGTGTATGATGATGAGACCTTAACAAAGATAATAAATTGGTAGCCAATTTGCACGCGAAAAACCCTCATCAAATATCATGCGTTTTTCCTTCCATTGAGTGATTCTTACTCAAGATCCGAGATTGGCATTGGGTTGTTGGCCAAAGTCAAGCCCTTTGTCCATCGAAGATGTGTTTGAATCACGAGAGTTTTGTTCTATATTGGTGTCTTGTCCAAGTTGTGGTTTGTTGGCCAAAGTCAAGACCATTTCTTGTCCATCGACATTGATTACGAAGCTTTCCATGGTCAATGGGTCGCGCTTGATTGGGATCATTAAGCTTGTTGTGCCAAAGCCAAGGCTTAGTTGATTCAGAGGAAAAAGATTAGGCAATACATTGGATGTATTGGCATATATAAGATATATGTTAAGGATTTGGATATCCGCCTACTGGATCTAGGAATTGGATTGGATCCAATTGATCTTAGAGATCTACCTAGTTAAATATCATACAATTGTTGGCCAAAGTCAAGATTGTGTGTTATTTAACGGGATCCTAGCCCACTAGGAAACGCGGTTTCCCGAGTACTCGACAGAGGGTTAGAGGCTCGCCGAAAAATAGTGGGAGGCAAGAATTGAATGTGCAATACTCGTTTAATTACTTGCCATACACGCTCAAACAAATATCATTCGTCGTTATGATTTAAATGTCAGTTAGACTAATATTTAAATCGTTGTTTTATTAAATAGTTGGACTATATATTCAAACTATTCAATTATAGTTGATTTTATAATTAGATTATAGTAATCAATATAATTGATTTTAATCATTATAATTATTAGTACCTTAATTATTGATTAATTAGTTGGACTATTAAAACCAAAATATATTGAAAGATTGGACATTTAAAACATAATCTTGGATTAAAATGTTTAAATGGTTTAATTTTCAAATTGGGAATAATTTCAGGATAGTCCTGGAAATAAATAATAAGTTACTTTATTTGATAAAAATAACTTGTTAAGCCTAAGCCCAGAATTAAGCAATTAGTAGAGCATAATCTTTGGAAGATTTATGTGATGATGACTTTAGTGCTTAATTCAATATACTTGTAATAAATCTATGTTTAGATTTAAGAAGTATTATATTTGCAATTAATAATTCTTGGAGAATTAACGAGTAATCTCAAGGAGATAAAAGTCAAACTTTGCAATTAGAAAAATAGCGCAAGGCGCACTTTACGTCAATATTCTAGAAATCCAAGGCTTGGCCAAAGAGTTCTGAAATATTGAAAAATGGTAAAGGCAAAATCATTATGATCTTCTGGGAAGATAAAAGACATATCCCAAAGTAACTGTCGTTTGGATATGGCAGACACGAAGGAATTAAAGAAAGGGCAAGGCTCTGACTTTAAGGATGTTTGTCAAAATTATGTCCATTACTAGTATTAAAATTGGATTTTAAAATACTTAGTATGGAACATAAAATATATGTATTGATGTTCAGAATCTGCTGTGAGCAGGATACTGACTTCAAGCTGAGGTTAATCTGCGAATCCGAAACGGGATGAAAGTCGCTGTTTCGACCATAGATACCTAAATTTAGGAACTACCTTCGGGTATGTACTTAAATTAGGAAACTGTTATAATGTAACTAGTTAGACTAGAAACATTATCTCTATATCAGTGTTTAATCTGTTGCGGATAAACCTTTATATTCTAGAACACTAAAGTGTTTCATTATATAAAGATGATATTAAGATAAACACATTAGATGTGAATTACAGTATTTATATTTTGAATATAAATAAATCTCAAACATATTATATGACAAATAAATAGCTCTAACTGATTTGATCAGAAAAGACTTAAATGTGGCATTGTTGTCTAGGACACAATAAACAAGACTCGTATATCCACACTTTTAAAGAGTGGGTACTAAGACTGATTTGATTAATCAAATAAAGTCTATGAATCTAGTTCCTTAGGTAAAAACCTAAAATACTATTTACTTGGTAATAGTGATAAATGCCATCGATCTGTAAGCCCTATTCATAGTGAAGTTAGTGGGCCCATATCTAGCTAGGCTAGATGTGGATATGAATATTTCGTGACCTATACGGATGTGGCATCACGTTATGGTTATGTGTTACTTTTGAAGAACACAAATCAGAAACTTTTAAAGTTTCAACACGAAGTAGACAAACAGATCGGCTAAAGTATTAAAACATCACGTGATGAACATGATGAAAATACTTAAGCAATAAGTTTCACAAATACTTGAAAGAGTATAATATTCTTTCAAATGAGGACTCCTCCCGAGACACGTCAGTTTGACGGTGTGTCCGTACAGAGAAACCGAATTTTATTGGACATGATAAGGTTTATCATGAGTCGCTCTGAGCTATCGTTTCCTTCAACGGATATGCATTAACAGTGCAAAACTTATTTAGAATAAGGTTCCATGAAAATCAATATGACATAATTCATATTGGATATCAACGGGAAAGAAACTGGGTTTCGCATTCCTGTAGATTTGGGTATGCTAGGCATATGTTTGGATGATGCCAAACTAAAACCTAAATCGGATGAGTGCCAAATGTAGGTTTTCCTAGGGAAAACCATAAGTATAGTACTTATACAACTCACTGGAGAACAATTGTAATTGTTGCTCACCATGCGGTCTTCCTTAGAGGAATACCGATATGCAGTGGTAAGTGGGAGGACAGTAAAACTCGATGGAAATCGGAGTAATACTGTTCAAGGCATGAAGTCCTTAATGGAACACAAACTGTTCATCAAGGATGAACATATACCATTGATCTTCGTATACACAAGAACCGCGTAGATCGGAGAGAGTCAGAAAACAACCTAGGGTATGTGTTTTGATCTCACCTCATAAAGATGTCAATCTTATTGAGGAAGACCTAACTACGTATGAGGAAGTGATACAAGGTATCGACTCCCTATTATGGCAAAGTGCCATTAGTCCGAAATGGATTCCATGTAAAAAAACTATGTTAAAATACTAGTTGATGTACCATAAGGAATTGTGCCTATAGGTACTGAATAAGTCTTCAAGGAAGACATACATGGAAAGCAACATACCAACGTACAAAGCTAGGCTTGTAGCGGAAAGGTATCGTTATCAACATTGTGTTGATTACGGTTCAACCTTTTACCCGTTGCCACGGTAAATCCATTTGGATAATGCTTGCTGTAGCTGCACGTTTCATTTATGAAATGTGTCAGTTAAAGGTCAAAATCGCTTTCCTTAAAAGGAAACCTTTTGGAGGATGTTTATAACATCCTGACGATTTTGTCATACCAAAAACTAGCAGCAAACTAGGTTTGCGTGTTGTTCGATCCATGTTTGGGTTGAAGCAAGCATAAAGTTCTTGGAACTATTGTTTTGATGTAATCTTGATAGTCAATGATTTGATTCAAAACAAAATGATTCTTGTGTAGATGAGAGGGCATATTTGCGAGCGCATTCGTATTTCGAATTCGAGTGCGGCACGCAAGTCAAGTCAAGCGTCAAATCGCTAGTCGCTTCTAGCGTCACATCATTCGTCAATCAAGTGATGTATGTTTTTCACTTTGAGTGATTGACACCAGTCACTATTCATGAGTGATGGGTTGATGGAAGAGTGTTTGACACTCAATTGTGATGTTTGAAAGACGTATACAAATATTTTATTATTGGTATTTGATTTTCAAATTTTGGTATATGTTTTCACAAAACAAATAAACCATACACAACCATCCTCTCTCTCTCTCTCTCTCTCTCTCTCTCTCTCTTCTCTCTCTCTCTCCACCGCCCATCGTGGGCACTTCTTCACTGGTTTTTCTGCCAAGAAACCTTGAGCAAGGGAAGCTAAAGTGTGATGGTTTTGCGGCAAAATCATCAAGAGCTAGCACTCCGAGAGACATGCGAAGGTGATAGGGAAGTCCACCCATGAGCTGGGAATCATTTGACGAAGCTTGGAGCTTGGATTCTTGAAGCTTGATGGCCGAAAATGAGGAACAAACAACAGCCCACTGCCGCACAAAATAGTGAGCATAATTCATTTTTGTTGCCTCTAGCGTCGCTCAACCGATCGATGTGAGTATTTCGCAACTCCCTCGTTGTATTCACTTATGTTTCATGCTTGTTTATTGATCATTGGGACCTTAGTAAACTCCAACATAGACTCGATTTGGTCCCTATTCGTCACCAAACGAGTGAATGATATCCTGGCATTAATCGGGTCCAGTCGACGGGAACACTCCCCAATTGGCTCATTATGGAGTCAAGTTCAGTTAATGGACATTCTTCTGGTCTAGCCGACATGTAGACTCGATTTGGTCCCTATTTGGCGCCAAACGAGTGAATGATTTCCTAGCCTTCATCAGGTCCAGTCGACGGGAACAATCCCTAATTGGTCCATGATGGAGCCAAGATCAGTTAAAGGGCCGTCCTCTGGTCCAGCCGACATGTAGACTCGAATTGGTCCCTATTCGGTACCAAAAGAGTGAATGATTTCCTGGCCTTCATCAGGTCCAGTCGACGGGAACACTCCCCAATTGGCTCATGATGGAGTCAAGTTCAGTTAATGGACCATCTTATGGTTCAGACAATATGTAGGTTCGATTTGGTATCTGGCCTTCATCGGGTCCAGTCGACGGGAACACTCCCCAATTGGCTCATGATGGAGTCAAGTTCAGTTAATGGACTTTTTTCTGGTCCAGCCGGTATGTAGACTCGATTTGGTCCATATTCGGTACCAACCGAGTGAATGATTTCCCGGCCTTCATCAGGTCCAGTCGATGGGAGCACTCCCCATTTGGCTCGTGGTGGAGACTAGTATAATACCTCGACATTCTTATGGTTCATACAACATGCAGATTCGATTTGGTACCTGTTCGGTACCAAGCGAACAATTTCGACATGCTCTTTCCTCAAGAAGCTCATTAATTGGGTCGAGTATCAACCTGGACCTCTATCTGGTTCCAGACGACATGCGACTTCACTAAGGCCATGTACCGCACCATTCGGTAGAATGACCTCCCTGCCATCATCAGGCGAGTAGAAGACTTGGAGTAAATTCGGTCCAGACATGTAGGCTCCATTGGTCCTCAGACCAGTCGTATGGATATTTCCGAAAACAACGTCCGATTCGATCGACTGGGGACATCTTCCTGGACTCATGTCGATTACCCGGCATTTCTGTAGAAAGTGGTTGTGGTTCTTTGATCGAGTTACCCATTTTTGAGGTGCCTTCTTTGTGTTTTGCATTTTTGGAATTGTCTCCCCCTTGGTTAGCTCACATCCATGACCCAAACCTGAAATTAAGCTTACTCACTGTACGGGCCAAATTTGGGCCAAGGGAAATTTTGACTTTTCTCTTCGGGCCCAATACTAAATACACCCCAAATTCCCCTATCAATACCCAAGATAAGACTCAGGCCCTAAGTTACCATCTCAAGCCCAAAAAAGAGGGAGGGCCCAATATCCTCCAAATCTAAAGGACCCCAGACTCTCAAAGGTAGCCCAATTTTATAAGTCTATACTGGGCCAAAGATATTACGCAAACCCATACCCAGTAAAAATACCGTATCTGAACCGTATCCCAGACTCAATCATGTGCCAGCCCACGAAACACCCAGACCCATAAATACCCCACATAATTCAACCGTTTCTAGCTTTCAAACGGACAAACAATCAAAAGCAATAAGTGCGCATGTTTCACAAGTGTGTATATATTAGAGGAGAAATCTAAGACGGTGGACACACAAGATCTACTACTCATAGCTTAATAATATTCACCCCAGAGCTCCCAGAACCCCCTACCTACCGCCCTCACGGCAGCTTACGGGGATCAAGGTAATCTCTGACCTTCCTCCTCCATCTACGGCACTTACAGCTCATTTCCACCACTGACTTGGGCGTCGGAATGCCTACGGCATCCACCATACCTGTGGGTAGATTCTCCACGCTCACTCTACTTCTTATTTTGCAGGATCGCCAGTGCCCCAACAAACAAATTCTCGATTGTGGACCTCGGCCGTAGACCAGCGTCTACACTCACTAGGTCTTCATTGTTCAATTCCGCCTCACCTTCCCGCAAGCATTCTCTATAGGCATGACCCAAAAGCCCACATTTAAAGAAAAACTCCAGGAGTCTCTCGTATAGGACCGAAATGATTTTTGCTGATTCCTCTCCAGATTTTTCCAAGAGAACTATTGTTTTATGGGTTTGGAGACTTCAATGTTGACTCTAGCCCTGATGTATCTACCCATGCAGTTTATATTTGGCCCCAAATCCACCTCAACCACTTCCCCTAGTTGCTTTGCCAAAAATACCGCCGCTCCCTATTCATGCATACAACTGCTACATTGTGAAGTTGTACCCAAAAGTTTACCCTGTCAAACTTTTTCTTTGCAATTTCACCCAATCCCATTAAGGTAGTTAAGACCAATAATGAATTGTCGAAATGCCACGGTCCCAATTTTAGGATTCTTTTTCGGTCATTTTCATTGGCAAAATGAAATAAGAAGATGTTTTGCTCCATCCATTCGATTTTAACACCGTGGATTACTTTCCAGGCATTTTGCATAGTTGTTTTGAAAGCCTCTCTCTTGATGAGTTTTGTTGACAAAACCTTCCCCGCAAGGCACAGTCCCAGCATCTCCACCCAACAGACTCGAGCTTCCCTCGTAGTTGGATTTTGTTATTACTTGAGTCTTGAATAGCCAGTGCTTTGCACACCTTAACGATTTCCTCGGACTCCATACTTAACGACGTCTATATGAAAAAACGTCACTGCCTGCTACCTATCCACACACACTAAACGGGTGAAAAGAAACGAGGGTCACTGAGAACCCTACAGCAACTATCACACTCCCCAAAGAGAGAGGGAGAAAATATTTTTTCTACAGATAGTTTTATGTACACAGTCTTTATTGTGGTTGTGCAGAAATTCTCACCAGGTGGTTCCAACTGAATATAGTGCCACAATAATAAGGTATTGCCATGTTTTTCGATATGGAGATTACATCCAATAATGAAGATGGTTCGCTTATTCTTTTAAAGCAAGGAGCCCGAGCTGTAAGTCAAGAGTTTGTTAGATCATCTTAGGTTCTATTTGGGTTGCAAACAAGTGAAAACATGCAATAGCTGGCCTTATTTTGTTTGCAGTTTCCCTTGCAGCTGCAGCAAGTGTTATTTTGACCTTCTGAATTCTCTTTCACACCCTTTCTGATATTGATATTTTCTTTCAGAGGGTTTTCGAGTCAACATTTATTGGAATGAGGTGTATTGTCAAGGAGCGTTTCTCAAAGAAGTATAGGCATCCATCTTTGGATTCGAAAATCATACTCTAAAATGCCTGAATGCTATCAGTTCTTTATATGAGATGCCCATTTGTATTTTATATGTACTTAAATAGTTTCTTGCTTGTCTGACTTATTCCATAATACAATCTTTGGTGCAGGAGGGTAGGTGCATGACAAAAGCTAGAAGACTTGGAGTTTCAACTCCAGTTCTTTAAGCTGTTGATCCTGTTCATGAGCATACGCTGACATTCGAGTATGTGGACGGCCCTTCTGTCAAAGATATATTCCTTGAATTTGGGATGCATGGTATTGTGGAAGAGCGGTTGGAGGACATTGCAATGCAGATTGGTGATGCAATTGGTAAATTACACGATGGGGGACTCATTCATGGTGACTTGACCACATCAAATTAATATGTTAATCCGGAGTGGTAAAAACCAGCTGGTCAGTTTCTTCTCCTTACGTTTTCTCCATCCTTTTGCTACTATTGTGATCTTGTGAAGATGTTTAAGAACCGGCAATATCTTCTGTCAGGTCCTAATTGACTTTGGTTTGAGTTTCACATCAACCCTTCCAAAAGACAAAGCCGTTGACTTATATGTAATTGAGCGAGCGTTGCTTTCAATGCATTCTTCTTGTGCTAATGTGGTAAGTAAATTCAATTTAGATTATTCCGCTGCGAGCTCGTCACTGTTTCTTTCCTGAATAGATTAGGCTATGAATTTATAAAAAAATTCAGAACAAAAACCGTAAAATACGTATATAAAGATTCCATGTTGTTTTAGTTCATGTTCTCTATGGATTATAGAAAATAAGACATGAAGAATGAAGATTACTTAATGAAGTTTTTGAGGAGGAGCTAGTATTTGGGAATTTGTTATATACAATGGTAGCAACTATTTCACATGTTGATGTTCAAAATCCGGGGTATGTGTATGGTATCCAAGGGTATCACATACTATTTGGTATCAAAGTTGCATGTTCAATGCAATTTTGAGCATTGAACATGCAACTTTGTGCATTAAACATGCAAATTTTATCAATAAACATTAAATTTTTTAAAACATGAAATCAGTTGCATATTTATTGGTAGAAGTTACATATTCAATGCTCAAATTTGCATTGAACATGAAACTTTGAACCCAATGGTATTTGATACCCTTGGGTATCATAGCATTACCCTCAAAATCGGTTTGAAACGGTTTTAGAAATTGGTAGCAATGAAAATAATATAAAATAGATATTGGTGCCCGCCTTTGTTTATTTATGTGTGTAGATAGACCGGATACTTGCTGCGCCTAAAGGAGGTCCTCAAAGCAATGGTCATCCACATTGAACAAAGCTCAAGGTGTGATTCCTTTCTTAGACTTTTTTTCCTCATTAAATTTGGATTATTTTTCTCATTTATTTTTCATTTTGTGTCTTAATTTTATTACAGTGCGACAAAGGGGTCGAAAGCGCACCATGGTTGGATGATTTGGTAAGATGAAGAGATGCTGTTTGGATAATTAGTGTTATGCTGTTTTTATTGACATTTCCCTGGTTACGTACAATGCTTGGAGCTTTTGATATGTAAGTTGTGCTGTATCTGTATCAGTGTAGGCATTATCTTCAGCCCTGGTTCAGCATAGTTGCATATATATATGTGATCCAAAATTAGCTTTCACAATAACTAACCAAATTAGCTATGAACAATTTTCCATTATTTGCTTGTTCAGCAGAATCTTATATCACACATACGCAGGCAGGCCACAGTTTCCGTTTATACCTTTCTGTTGATAGTAATTGTAGAGAAGTTGAGTAAAATACTCTATATATTTGCTTAGGAAAATATTTACAAGAGATGACTTTATATTACCTTGAGAATACAATCAATTAGTAAAGAAAATATTACACATAAATACCAATTATTCTAACAATCAATCTAATTATTATATTCCTAATTTTAACACTCCCCCTCAAGGTGAAGTATACATGTTATATGCACCAAGTTTGATACAAATGAAATCAATGCGAGGACCTCGAAGTAACTTAGTAAAGACATCTGCTAATTGGCCTTCTGAGTTGACAAAACTAGTAGTAATATATCCTGATAAATTTTTCTCTCTGATAAAGTGACAATCCACTTCTATGTGTTTGGTCCTTTCATGAAACCCAGAATTAGAGTCGATATGTAATGTTGTATGGTTGTCACAAATTAGCTTCATTTGTGTTCCTCCTCCAAACTTTAATTCTTGCAATAACTGTTTCAACCATACCAGCTCACATGTTGTTAAGGCCATAGCCCTATACTCTGTCTATGCACTAGATTTGGCGACAACAACTTACTTCTTACTCTTCCAAGATATTAGATTACCTCCAATCAGAACACAATAACCTGTAGTAGAGCGTCTATCTGACAGAGAACCTGTCCAATCTGCGTCAAAATAACCAATAACCTGAGTATGTCTCTTATCTTCTTATAGTAGACATTGGCCTGATGCTCTTTTTATATATCTAAGAATGCGTATAACAACATCCCAATGACTCTGACAAGGAGTTTGTAGAAATTGGCTAACCATGCTTACAACAAAAGAAATATATGGTCGAGTGATTGTAAGATAGTGCAGCTTCCCAACAAGTCTCTTGTATTGCCCATGATCATCCAACGGTTCTCCGATTAGCATCAAATATTCCTCGGGATTCTCCGATGGCTCTCCCTCTTTTGGTAGGAGTTTAACATTTGGATCCATAGAAGTATCCACCGGTCTACAATCTAACATACAAGTCTTTTGAAGAATATCCAATGCATACTTTCTTTGGGAAATGGCTACCTCAGTGGTGGACTGTGTTACCTCTATGCAAAGAAAGTACTTGAGTCGTCCCAAATATTTAATCTGGAAATGATTAAATAAGTAAGTTTTTAGCTCATGAATACCCTCTTGATCACTTCCAGTGATGACGATATCATCCACATAAACTACCAGGTAGATGCATTTTCCAATAGAATGTCGGTAGAAAATAAAGTGATCAGCTTCACTACGAATCATGCCAAAATATGTGTGTAGCCCTTGCAACCAGATAAGCCTTAAGACGATCAATTTTCCCATCAAGACCAACCTTCACTGTATAAACCCACCGACAGTCAAATACAGATTTGTTGGGCGATAAAGAAAATAAATCCCAAGTGCCACTAGAGTGTAAGGCTGTCATTTCATCAACTTCCACTCTGGGTGTGATAGTGCCTCACTAAGCATTTTAGGAATAGAAACAAAAGACAAGATGGAAACAAAAGCATAATACGGTGTATATAAATGATGATAACTCGGAAATGTGTAAATAGAATGTGGATTATGAGTGGAATGAATACCTTTAGGGTGGCAATAAGACCTTATTGCATAGGCTAGTCTAAAGTATGGGGATGAGCTAGAGCATGTTGTGAGTCAGCCATGACATTGTTGGGACTGACAGAAAGTGGAGAACGAGGATGAAAGTGGTAGACCTGAAGAGGTCGATGAGAGGGTACTTCCTCTGGCGGAGGACTGTAGAAGTGAACGGGAAGGACCTCGGGAGGGGTGGGATGGTCGGTGTATTGAGAGAGAAAAATGGAGATGACTCAAAGAATGTGACGTCAGCAGAAATGATGAGAGAAAGATATGTGTTGTGTAATGTGTGGATTTTGTGTATCAAATACACTTAAATGAATTTCAATTTCATTTACCACACATTTGGCTTTACAAAAGTCAAACCATTAAAGCCAACCACCAACATCAATCAATCAATCCATCAATCAATCAAATCAAGTGACAAGTTTTCACATCACTCAAAGTGACTAATGATTTGACGCTTTGTGTTCGAGCTCCACATGAAAATGGCATGCTTTCCCAAACATCATTCGATATGTGGACATTCCAATGGGTGTCTTGCAAGCTGTCCCGTAGGCCCATAATGCGTCATCTAATTTTGTAGACCAGTCCCTCCTTGTTGTCCCAACGGTTCTTTCCAAGATTTTTTTGATTTCTCTATTTGAAACTTCAACCTGACCACTTGACTGTGGATGGTAAGCAATGGAACATTTGTGAGTAACTCCGTATTTGGATAGGAGTGCATCGAAGTATCTGTTGCTGAAGCGTGTGCCACCATCACTGACGATTGCCCGAGGTGTTCCGAAACGAGTGAAAATATTCTTTTTGACAAAGTTTAACACCACTTTGGAGTCATTTGATGGCAGTACTGTTGCTTCAACCTATTTGGAGACGTAGTTGTAGGACACACAAATCGGCGACGCTGTTATAGGCTCGCGGCCTAGTTGGGAGTACGGAATAGCTTGCGGGGGAACTAAACCGAAGAAATAACATGGAGTCGCCACCCGGTGTGAACCGGGAAAATATGATTGAAGGCCGCACTCACCCCTCGCAAGGGAAGACCTCAAACCGCTGGGTTCGGAATGGTCACTTACTTATGCCACTTGTAATGATATGATTTGTGCAATAAACTAACCGAATCTATGCAACATGTATGCTCAAATGTAACTTAGATCTAGTCCGCATTCATCAAAATAAATCCTATGACTAAATTTGCATGCTTCAAAAAAAGTCATTATAACAGCAATCATATAATATCACACAACGAGCATGTTGAATCATCAAACACAAAGAACAAATAAATAACTACTTAAACATAAACGTAAACTAAATTCCTAATGCGAAATTAAAGAACTAAATAATGCATAGAAAAATAACATAATCATGCTTTAATAATAAATAACGTACTAGCAACCTAATCATGCTCAAATACATGGTTGGATGAAACGAAATATGTGTGTCTCTCAAGTGGTACGTGGCATTGTATCCCGAGTGAAAATCGCAATACCGTCCATTCGGATTCGGCTACAGAATTTACGTCCGAGATTCCATCCGATACCGCAAGAGAGAACACATATTCCATTCATCCGGAAATCACATCATGCACCAATCCACAATACTCATGCGAAATAAAGTAATAAAATAAATAGATAATAAATAAAAGGGGTGCCCTCAGGTCTAACCTCTTAAGTCGTCTCTTAGAAGCGCGTTACACAGTCGTCGGAAGGGTTGATGCTCCGCAATGCCTCCGGTTCACTGGTTCAAAATTTTCCTTCGCTGTTTTGCTGTTTGGGCTACTGTTTTACTCAGTTTCGCTGCTGTTTTAGGGTCATTTTTTGTTTTGTTTTCGAGGATATTTTGGGTTAATTCTGGGACTGTTTCAGGGGTGAATATGAGGGCAGATTGGTGGTGTCTTTAGGCGTGATGAATGGGATTTTAGGTTGTGGTCTTTCGTGAAGATGAAGGTAGATTTTGTGAAGGGTTTATTTGCGTAAATTGAAGCTTACTGTGAGGGGCTGGATTTGGCGTGAATTTTAGGGCTTATGTGAGTGCTGTTGATGTGTGGCGGCGTGGTGAAGGGCTGTGTCGTTGATACATTGAGGGGGGCTGATGAGTGAAAGGAATTTATTTGTATGAAGGGAGAGATGTGTCAATGGCGTGAAGGGGCTAGTAGAATGGGCTACTGCTGAAATGGGCTTAGGCTGTGCAGGGAGATTTGTGGCGTAAAGGTGCTGGTTATGAACATGGCTGTGTGCGTGAATTTGAGGGGTCAATGGGCAGTGAATTTGAAGGGAGTTTGGCTTTTGCTTGAGTGGTCAATGGGCGTTGTTTTGTGTGGCTCGTGAATGAGGGTTGTTTGAAAGGGGATTTACGTGAGTTGAGTTGAAGGGTTTGGGACGTGAATGGAGGCAGTGAGTGGTTTGTGTGTTTGGATGACAATGGGCGTGAATCACTTAGGTTTCTTTCTTTTTGTTTTTTGTGTGAATAAGCTAGGGGTTTAATGTGTTGGTGAATGGTTATTTTTATAGGCAAAGGGATGGGGTATTTCCTTGTTTGAGAAGGAGAAGGATTTGTGTATTAAAAGGAATATCTTTTAATTTAGTTTGTGATAAGGAAATCTTTTAATTAGAGAAATGATTTGATTTAATTTGATTTATTCTTTTTTAGTTAAGGATATGATTTGGTTTAATTAGGCAAGGGATCTATGGGATTTCTTTAATTTAGAAAAGGGATTTGGCTTGATTTATGCATGTGTTTAATGTGATTTTTGTTAATTATGAGGGTGTTGGGCATGTGACTTGCTATTATTTGGGTGTGTATTGGGCTTGGTTGGTGGGCTTGATGTGTGTCTTGCGGGGGTTTTGGGGGGGCTAAGGGTGTGTTTTAAAACGGAGGTTCAACAAGCGAACCCGCAGCTACTCCAGCAAATTAAATCCAACAAAAGTGTCAATTCTTGACTCTTTCCATCCGACGTCCGTTTCCCGCGGTTTCCATAATTAAAGAGGTAGTGTCTCCATACGAGACTCATCATCGGGACTTATATGCAAAAATGCAGTGCCTACAGTCTCCCCCACTTTGATGGGACTTGTACAGTGTGTGACAATGACAATCCTATCAAAGTACGTTCAATGCATTTTTACTTACCTGGCTCGCCAGCTGCCACTTGACTTGCCAGTTGCTCTGAGTTGATTTGATTATGCTAAACCTAGGGTGTCGCGATTGCGTCTCCATACCTAGAGTGTCGCAGTTGTGTCTGAGTGTCATACTTGGCGTGCTAAACCCCGTACCTAGGGTGTCGCGGTTGCATCTCCATACCTAGAGTGTCGCAGTTGTGTCTGAGTGTCGTATATGGCATGCTAAACCCTGTACCTAGGGTGTCACGATTGCGTCTCCATATCTAGAGTGTCGCAGTTGTGTCTGAGTGTCGTACCTGGCGTGCTAAACCCCGTACCTAGGGTGTCACGGTTGCGTCTCTATACCTAGAGTGTCGCAGTTGTGTCTGAGTGTGCCGTATCTGGCGTGCTAAACCCTGTACCTAGGGTGTCGCAATTGCGTCTCCATACCTAGAGTGTCGCAGTTGTGTCTGAGTTCCGTACCTGGCGTACTAAACCCCGTACCTAGGGTGTCGCGATTACGTCTCCAAACCTAGAGTGTCGCAGTTGTGTCTGAGTGCCGTACCTGGCGTACTAAACCCCGTACCTAGGGTGTCGTGATTGCGTCTCTATACCTAGAGTGTCGCAGTTGTGTCTGAGTGTCGTACCTGGTGTGCTAAACCATGTACCTTGGGTGTCGTGATTGCGTCTCCATACCTAGAGTGTCACAGAGATGTCTCCATACTCGGAGTGCCGTACCTGGCATGCTAAACCCCATACCCGAGGTGTCGCGATTGCGTCTCCATACCTAGAGTGTCGCAGTGATATCTCCATACCCGGAGTGCCGTACCTGTCAAGCTAAACCCCATACCCGAGGTGTCGCGTTTACGTCTCCATACCTAGAGTGTCGCAGTGATATCTCCATACTTGGAGTGCCGTACCTGGCAAAACTGATGATGTGTCTCCATACCCGGAGTGCCATACCTGGTAAAACTGATACTGATGTCTCCATACCCCGATGAGGGCAAAAGGATGGGGGCTTTCCTTGTTTGAGAAGGAGAATGATTTGTGTATTAAAGGGAATATCTTTTAATTTAGTATGTGATAAGGAAATATTTTAATTAGGGAAATGATTTGATTTAATTTGATTTATTCTTTTTTAGTTAAGGATATGATTTGGTTTAATTAGGCAAGGGATTTATGGGATTTCATTAATTTAGGAAAGGGATTTGACTTGATTTATGCATGTGTTTAATGTGATTTTTGTTAATTATGAGGGTGTTGGGCGTGTGTCTTGCTCTTGTTTGGGCATGTATTGGGCTTGGTTGGTGGGCTTGGTGTGTGTCTTGTGGGGGGTTTTGGGCTAAGGGTGTGTTTTAAAACGGAGGTCCAACAAGCGAACCCGCAGCTACTCCAGCGAATTAAATCCAACAAAAGTGTCAATTTTTGACTCTTTCCTTCCGACGTCCGTTTCCCTCGGCTTCCACAATTAAAGAGGTAGTGTCTCCATACGAGACTCATCATTGGGACTTATATGCAAAAATGAAGTGCCTACAATAGTCTACTGCAACCAGAATGTACAGGTTTCCATTTGATGGAACAAAGGTGTTGGGGTTTTGGGCGATGGGCGCAGCGGAAGCGCGGGTCGGGCAAAATCGTATTTTAAAATTTTTTCAAAATACCGAATAAATTATTCAATATATAATATGAATAATTTATTCATATTTCACCTTAACCTATTTATTAAATACCAAATATTAACACAGATATTGTTAAAACTTCGCTAAACTTTTACGAAAACTGATTTTTCGTAAAATGACGCAAAACACGTTTTTGACCGAACCGACCACCTGACACTTATGAAAACTTCCCAAGTCAGTTCCAATAGTGTCGGGGTAGTTCAAAGTCTGCCCGAACAGTGACGAACTCACTGTTTGGACATCCGTCACCCGGTTGGTTCAAAATCCACCAGGTAATGCCGTTTTCGCTTATTTCAAGTCGGAAATTCTTTCCGGAAATTATGCCAACTCCCAAAACACATCCATTACATTTGTAGGACATCAAAAACACCCCAGAATTTCCAGTTTAGGCAGATCTGATCTGCAAACCGAAATTACCTAAATTTTCATGCTTTAATTCAATTTTTCACAAGATTAATCAAATTAATCCAACACCAATTGAGTCCCACCTCATATGAACAAATCTAGAATAATTCTAGGCTATATAAGAGTGGATCAACAAATCTGGAATGGCAACAAAAATGTCCAACAATAATTTGAACAAATTGGATACAAATTACATTAATTTCATCCAATACCCACTTCACACATGCTTATTCTTCCTTCTCCATCAACCACAAACAAAAGCCCCAAATTTCAACAAACAAAGAAACCCTAGAACATTTCTAAGTGTCCAAGAAAATATGAAACAAATTTATAAGCTTGGGTTGTAGAGGATTACCTTTTAATCTCCCAAATTCCAAGCCTTTTTTCTTGAATTTCTTTGTCTTTTCTTCATGGATTTTTGAAACTAATTTCCAAACCAATTTTTGTGAGAACTCTCGGTAGTGTGATGGTTGTAGAAGATGAGAAAAAACAATTTTTCTTTCTTTAAATATGGTAACCGAAAAAGGCATCTATGGGGCATTTTTGTCCTTTAATAATTTAACAAATTAAATTCAATATAAATCAAATAAAACTTTACACTAACCAATCATAATTGGACAAGTGAAGTTTGATTTAAAATATGCCAAGTGTTACCAATTATAACTCACCATATGTCATAACAATTATGACAAAAAGAATAATGCTAAAAATTAATTATTTAATTATTTAACCATTAAATAATTAAACAATCAATTTACACACATTTAAGTATTTTTATTTACATTAAATAAAAAATATATATATTTATGGCATGTGTCAAAATCTCATTTGACGAATAATTAATGTGTATCAAATACAAATACACAATAATTATTAGCGGACAAAATCCCCTAATGCATGTGTTATCGTTTAACGATTAAATGATCCGAATTAACTCACTTAATCCGGTGAAGTATTATGAATATTCCGTATTATTCATATTGAGTTGCCCAAGTGCTCAACGAGTACACTTCATATTGTGGGACTCTCTATGTTTAGGTCTATCCGTCACGAAATCCAATTTCGTGTCCATAATTCACCCATTCATGAATTATGACGACCACAGATAATCTCGCTAAACCATGCAAGCCGAGGTCATTGCATACGTATAATCCCTCCGTCACGGACTTATACCTGGGATATAGATTAGAACGTCAAATCCGTTCGGTATAATACAGTCGACTTTCAATTTATGATCTCGAAATAACACTCGGAACTGATTTCTGAAGTTATACCACAGCCATGGATTTGCTAGATCATAAACATGTGCTGGATGCTTATGCCCTGTACACAGGACTGACGGATCCTATCTTGATACGCACAGGATATCATGAGCATCAGTCCACACCCAACGAACATGTGAAAGTCTGATCATGGCTAGATCGTTGACGTGACTGCCATCAAAGTGTGGAGGATAACTCATATATCCATGGTTGTATCTCAAGTCAAAGGACCACTATGCTCGCTCAACTCGAGAAGGTTCTTATTGACGTTGGTGTACCATCTATTAGGAAATCTTCAGTGAGTCGTTCAGTGTCTTATCAAATAAACACCTACATGTCTATACGAGTCTCCCGAGACTCATGGTTCACTAGGATAAACCATCGGACCAAGTCATGATATACGACATGTACTAGTCTCAGCAGATTTTACTAACC
The DNA here is from genome assembly GCA_019454045.1 of Zanthoxylum bungeanum. Taxonomy (NCBI): domain Eukaryota; kingdom Viridiplantae; phylum Streptophyta; class Magnoliopsida; order Sapindales; family Rutaceae; genus Zanthoxylum; species Zanthoxylum bungeanum. The sequence continues at coordinate 7,676 of SKCR01044828.1, read as the reverse complement.
GACCCGTGTTAGTAAATCTTGACCAAGAACTTTATTTAAGGATATACAACTAATAGTGAGCTTCCCAATGTCAATTACAAACTGCATTGTAACTGCGCACTATACTGTAAATCCTAGGGTCTTTGTCTAATATACACTTATCACTGAACCAGATTCAGTTTCGATCTAATCGTAATCAGATATCTAATTGTGATTAGATTGAATAAGCGTATAAAAGACAAGGGTGCTACCATAAAATTAGTAATGTTATGGAAAATACAATTACTCGTATTTATGAATCAGACATAAATACGATCCGGATTGGCACTCTCAGCACCAAACCTAACAAAAGGGTCCCATAAAATCAATCCCACATATATCAAATATCTTCATTTCGAGAATGCTTTGAAGAGGCCCTTCATTTCTACTCGAAATATTTCCCATTCTTCGGCAGTTGTCACATTGAAGAACAAATAAGTGAGCATCTTTAAACAAAGTGGGCCAGAACAAACCAGATTGTAGTACTTTGGCTGTAGTTTTATCTCCGCTGAAGTGTCTGCCGTATGGTGATGAATGACAATGTTGCAGGACACTATTGACCTCCTTATGTGGAACACAATGCCGCAATAACTGATCTGCATAATGTTTGAATAGGTACGACTCATCCCAGACATAGTAATTGACTTTTTTAAAGAATTTCTTTCGTTGCTAATGTGTCCATTCAAACGACCAATTCCCCGATACTATGTAGTTTACATAGTTAGCGTACAATGGAATTTCTCGTTGCTTGATGGCAAATAACAGTTCATCTGGAAACGTTTCTTTGATTGTTAGCTCAGTGCTAGTTGTATCTCCATTCTCTAGCCTCAATAAGTGATTTGCCACTTGATTTTCTATCCCATTTTTGTCTCAGATCTCAATGTGGCTTGGCATCTTTCTTCACGATCAGGTATTTGATTGATGAATGATCTGTGTAGACCACCACTTTGGGACCCAGTAGATAGGAGCAGAATTTATCAAAGCAAACACAACTACGAGCAATTTCTTTTCAGTTGTTGTGTAGTTGAGTTGTGATTCATTCAAAGTTTTGCTGGCTTAGTAAATGGTGTGAAAGCTTTTCACCTTACGTTGTCCCAAAACAGCACTTACAATAAAATCATTGGCATCACACATCACTTCAAATGGAAGCGTCCAGTCTAGTGCTACTATGATGGGGCTGAAGACCAGCTTCTGTTTCAAGATCTCAAAAGCATGGTGGCATTCTTTGGTGAAGTGGAACGACACATCCTTCTCCAGCAGATTGCATAATGGTTTAGCAATCTTGGAGAAGTCTTTGATAAATCTCCTGTAAAATCCTGCACGCCCGAGAAAACTTCGAATCCCTTTGACGGATGATGGTGGAGGTAAATTTTCTATTGTCTCGATCTTTGCTTTGTCTACCTCAATTTCTTTCTGTGAGATTCGATGTCCCAGGACAATGCCTTCCTGCACCATGAAGTGGCATTTCTCTCAGTTGAGTACCAAGTTGGTATCTTCACATCTTTGTAACACTTTTTCCAGATTTTGCAAGCAGTGGTCGAACGAGTCTCCAAATACTGAGAAGTCATTCATGAATACTTCCATGCTTTGTTCTATCATGTCTGAAAAGATGGCCATCATACAACGTTGAAATGTGGCAGGAGCATTACAGAGTCCAAATGGCATCCTGCGGAAAGCAAAAGTACCATACGAGCATGTAAAAATGGTTTTCTTCTGATCTTCTGGGGCGATGGAAATCTGATTGTATCCTGAGTATCCGTCCAGAAAAAAGTAGAATTCATGTCCCGCTAATCTGTCTATCATTTGGTCAATGAATGGTAGCGGGAAATGATCCTTCTGTGTTACTTTGTTCAGTTTCCTGTAGTCCATACACACTCTCCATCCAGTCACTGTCCTTGTTGGACTCGGCTCGTTATTTTCATTGGTGACTACAATCATTCCTCTTTTATTGGGTACAAATTGCATAGGACTCACCCAAGAGCTGTCAGAGATGGGGTAGATGATGCCGACATCCAACCATTTGATGATTTCTTTCTTTACTACTTCTTTCATGATTGGATTCAGTCTCCGTTGATGCTCTACTGTGGCTTTGTATTCATCGTTCATCAGAATTTTGTCCATGTAAAATGATGGACTGATGCCTCGAATGTCTACTATAGTCCAGCCAATAGCTCTTTTGTGCTCGCGTAACACTCTCGGCAACTTATCTTCATGTACCCATGTTAGCGACGAATAAATAATCATAAGTAAATCAAAAGAGTTTTCCAAGTATGCATACCTGAGATGGTTCAAAAGTGGCTTTAGTTCCAACTATTGTGGTTCTTCAATCGATGGCTTGATTCGCTCCTTTTTCGGTAGTTCCAAGCTTTCCACTTGTGGTGTCGATCTGAAGCGAGAGGCTCCGTCAAAATAATTGATAGATTCCAGAATCTCATCATCTAATTCTCTGTTAGTCATATTGGTGATGTGTGCTTCAAGTTTGTCAGTAGAAAGTTGCATTGCATCTGTGTTCTGGATGATACTATATATTACATCAAGTCTGAAACATTCCTCCTCATTTTCGTCATTCGGGAATTTCATGGCTTTGAAAACATTGAATTTTACTTATTGGTCCTACACCCTCATGGTTAGTTCACCTTTTTTTACATCAATGATGGTTCGACCTGTAGCCAAGAATGGTCTCCCAAGGATGATGGGTACGTCTTTTTCTTCCTCCATGTCAAGGACAATGAAATCAGCTGGGAAAATGAATTTGTTGAGTTTGACAAGCACATCTTCAACTACACCTCTCGAAAATGTGAGTGATCTATCAGCAAGTTGTAGATTGACTGAGGTGGGCTTTGCTTCCCCAAGCTACAGTTTCCTATAAATAGACAAGGGCATCAAGTTAATACTAGCACCTAAATCACATAAAGCCTTACCGAAGTAATGTTCTCCTATGGTGTAAGAGATGGTGAAACTGCTAGGATCTTTCAACTTTGGGGGAAGCTTCCTCTGAATAATGGCGCTGCATTCTTCTGTCAATGCTACAGTCTTGTACTCTCCCAATCTTCGCTTTTGTGATAGAATATCTTTCATGAATTTGACATTACTGGGCTTCTGCTCCAACGCTTCTGTAAATGGAATGTTGATATACAGCTTTTTGAAGATTTTCAGGAATCAAGCAAACTGCTTGTCCAAATTGTGTTTCTGGAGAAACTGTGGAAAAATTGGAGGTAGAGTAAATATTTCTCGATCATTTTCTTTTTCCAATTTTTCCTCCTTCTGTGGATCTGCTTCGTTGCTTTCTTTTGGAACTTCCCCAGTAGATACCTTGACTACAACATCTTTGTTTATTTCAATTCCGCTTTTCAAAGTGATGGATTGGCATTGCTCTTTCCCTATGTTCCTTGGATTTGGTTCTGTGTTGCTAGGAATGTACCTTGTGATCTGTAACTCTGAGTATTGGCCAGTTGTCCCATTTGATTCTCCAATGCCTTCAAAGATGCTGCTTGATTTTGAACCACAGCTGCTAAAGCGTCGTATTTTGCTTCTTGTTTTTTCATCTGGGCAAACACTTTTGTTATTCCTGGTTCTTTTTCATACTCATGGCCTTTATTCTGCTGTTGGAATCCAGATGGTGGATTGTTCCTTTGCCATGAAGTGTTGCTCCATCCGAAATTGGGAATGATTCTCCAACCTGGGTTGTAGGTATTGGAATATGGATTGTTTCCCTGTCTGTTGAAGTTACTGACATAGTTCACAGTCTCATCATGTTGGTTGTAAGATTCTACCTCTGGTGCTCCTTCATATGGTGAACTTATGGATCTAGCATTAACCTGCATGCTAAAAGTTTTCAGACATTTGTATATCTGATCCAGCTTGGCATTCATAGCTATGTTGGCTCATACTTCATGGATTCCTGCTATTCGATGGATCATGCTTCTCTCTGTTGGCTACAAGGAATTTTTGTTGGCTATTTCTTCAATTAAGTCTCATGTCTGATCTTCTCTTTTTGCCATTAATGCTTTTCCAGCAGCAGCATCTATTGTAGTTCTCATTAGTCCAGAAAGTCCATTGTAGAAGGTTTGGACTTGTAGCCAATTTACAATCTTATGGTGAGGACATTTTCGGACCAATTCCTTGTATCATTCCCATGCTTCGCAGAAGGATCTGATTCATGTTGCACAAAGGATGCGATGTCATTTCTAAATTTTGCTGTTCTGGCTGGGGGAAAGTATTTTTCAAGGAATTTGGTGGCAAGAGTGTTCCAAGTTGTGATGGAACCTGTTGGTAGTGAATGGAGCCAAGCCTTAGCTCTGTTTTTCAAAGAATATGGGAACACACGCAGACGCATTGCTTCTTCTACCGCTCGGTTGTAATTGAATGTGCCACAAACTTCCAGGAAGTTGCTGATGTGGGCATTAGGATCTTCAGTTACACTTCCCCCACACTTGACTGATAGTTGTATCATCTGAATGCATGTTTTGAAGTCACACACATTTACTGGTAATGGTGGAAGTACAATGCATGATATGAAGCCGTCAACCACCGGAATTGTTCTGTCTCGAATATGAATTAGTGGTGCAACTTCCAAAGGTTCAGGTTCTTGATTGTTCATCTTGATCATTGCTTCTTGATCTTTTCGCCTTTCCCTTCTCAATTGTCTGATAGTTCTTTCAATTTATGGGTCAAGCGGACGGATTTCAAAGCTTCTGCTTCTTCTCATGTAGTGTCTGAGAACCTGAAACACAAGAAAACAAAAATAATAAGTAAAAATAAATTAGACACAAGTAAAGTATCTAACCTCAAAATTAATAGTAAAAGATAAATAAGTCTTTGGCAACAGCGCCAAAAACTAATCGGCTGAATACACACGCAAGCGCACATATCGTTCAAGTAGTATAAATATATCGATCCCACGAGGACTTATCACTAATGCTATTAATTGTTGAAACTAAATGTCTACAAGTATCCAAAGTGATTGTTGGTTGGATGGTAAATTTACCTAAAACAAACAAGTAAATAAAACTAAGGTTGATTTCAAAATTAACAATGATATGCAAATATCCAGGGTTGTGAATCCTACCAATATTCTACTAAAGATGAGTTGATTACCTTATACCTATGGAATGTGCCAGTTTATTAACCTGGAACACGAATGTATTCATAAGCCTCTTCCGATGGTCAGATGAAAATATTCAAAGTTACTTAATTAACTATATTCTTATGTTAACTAAGAAACTCCAAATTCAATAAGTTTAAGTTCCAATTGTGGTTACACCCGCCCTACATGTATATTCCTATCCTCGAGGGAAATCCCCCTAAGTGAGATTGTGTGTTATTGAGTCTATGGCTAAACCTAAAATCCATTTTCCAAGTTCATTTTAAGTTTACCTAATCAATCTTATTGGTGGCCAATTTAACAAGACGCAATAAGAACTAGACTCAATAAATAAACCAAAACATCACACAAAACACAAAGTAACTCAACTTATAAAAACATTGATATTGGTATTCATCACAACCCTAGATAATATGTTTAGCTAAAAAACATACTTAAAATTACAAAATGCATAATTAAACAAAATAACATAACAGAAAATTAAAAGTAAAGAAAATTACAACAATAAAAGAAAATGATGGAGATAGAGGTTTCACATTTAATATTTCAAATATAGATTACTCCCTTATCAATTAATCATTTCTTGAATTAATTATATTAAAACCGACCATATAGGCGGTGAATGTCATTTGTTCAAAGTCCAACCGACCATATAGGCGGTAACAAATATAAACCGACCATGTAGGCGGTAACAAGGTTAGCACCTAAACCGACCATGCGGAAACTAAATCCAATAATGTAAAACCAGCCATATAGGTGGTAAATAATTAATTCAAATTACTTATTTAAATTAATGAAGTAAATCAAAATTATTATATTAAAAGTTTCACCCCAGACTCCAACAAATAGAGATTGCCTACTCATGATGTAATTAAAAACACATAAAAATTTATTAAATAAATAAAAAGAAAACTTAAATAAACATACAAGATACTTTCTTTTAGGTTTTCATGGAGAAATCCCCCGAAGAAAGCATGAAAATTTTACAAAGTTTGGCTTGGTATTTATTGGTAAATATAAAGGCTTCCACCAATTTATCCACCAAACATGCAAACATATTTGGGGAAAGTTTGAAAATTTCCATTTATTTATTTATTTATTTTTTTTGTTTTTGAAAATGACTTTAATAATTACACATAATACACTTTCAGGTTTTTCATCAATTTTGGTCATGAAAACTTCAGAATTCGAAATTCCTATGAATGTCAAAGTTGTAGATCTTTGAGTTTTCTTTCATCTGGAACTTGAATCACCTTAATCCAATATCGGAATAAAAGGTTATGGTCAAAATACGAAAATTACGCAAAGTTGAAATTTTTCCGAAATTGTACTTCGTTAGAACGCCATTTCAAGTTTTCAACCTCCAAAATCCAAATGTCAAGTCTAGTTTTTGTCATTCTTTGTTCAATATTTCATCCTGAAAGATTCCATTGAGTCCCGATTTTATTTTATCTGTAAAATAAACAAAAACACATCAAAACGTTCATAAAATCCGAGAAACTATACAAAATATTAAGTAAAATGGGTGGTAAATATTGATATATTTTCCGCTCATCACGCGTGATGACATTTGTGCATGTGTGGGCTCGTGGATCTACTTCTGTCTGGCATGTATGGCCTGTACTTTCTGGTCCAGTCTCTGTTTTGTCATAGGATGCTTGTCTCGACATAAACAAGCTGATGGAATGCTCAAAATTGATTTTTGAGAACTTTCCTGAAACCCGCGTTTCCGCACCAAATTTCATTCTTCACCTTCGGGATCCCCAATATATATCTAAAGCTACTGATACCATTTGTTATAATTCTTTCATCGTTGAAGAGTATTTTTTAAGGAAAAAAATACTATTTATTACTACTTGAATATAATTTACAAGTATTACAAAACCTTTACAAAAAAAACCTCACATACTAATTACGCTCTCTAACTTTCTTACTTGGAGCTTACACTCTAAGGTCTCTTATTTGGAGCTTCTTGTTGAGGATGCTTTGAGCTCTCAATTAGCTCTTAATTTATAGCCAAAATTTTGACTCAAATGTCAACAAATGAATAGTTTCCACTTAAAGTTTTTTGAAGGTTTGCTCAAAATTTCAATAAAATTAATCCTCCACCGAAAGTGTTTTTGGTTTCATGCATCCAACTTGGGAACATGCATGACACCTGAATTCTACAAAAAAACCTAGCAAACCTTATCCTCGGTCTTCCTTCTCGAAAGGAAATAGCGAAGATGGTATTAGCATCCTCTATGGTGAAGCTCTCTATGATTAATTCCTCATTCCAAGCACCATCCAAAATCAATTCTTTAACTTTGGCATTCCTCGAAAGAACTCCAATCCATAAAGGACGAGGCATAAAGGACTTAGCAGCCAATTGCTCCAAAAAATAAGGACATCTTCACCCATCCATATTCTCCATCTAATACCTTTCTTGAGGATTTTCCTTCTCCACAGAATGCTCCTCCAACTATACGAAGGTTTACATCTTAATTCCGCGCTCAAGAAGGATGAGTGTTGGACAGTTATGACCCATAGCATCACTATTTGTACAGATCATGGT
>SKCR01044827.1:0-69642 GCA_019454045.1 Zanthoxylum bungeanum | reverse complement strand
ATATAAAACTAAGAGACTTGTGAGATACTCTCATTAGTCGCGTATTAGATGTGATCTAATAGAGGACACAGTAAGACTATTGTAGGACAGTTAGTATAACTGTTTGAGAGTTAACATGTCTTTTATATATATAGTATTCATCTTTCGTAAATGATGATACCTTGTCGAAAGAGAGATTGATTAGAATGTCTAGTCAATCTTATGCATCATAGGATGATGACGTAATGAATACTATATTTGTTATCTCAGAGATATTAAGAATGAGTTTCTTATTCATTGAGAATTTAGTCTGCAACCTTAAGGTCAGATTAATTTTGATCGTAATTATGACATTAGATGATCTATGTCATAAAATGTCAGAAAAAGATGCAGTGTGGGTTTCACAGTTTATTATACTAAACTAGTGGAATCAGTTACAACTTATGAAGTATTGACTTATGAAGTTGCATAGTGACTCGATAGATTAGAAGTTTTCATATTAGTGTAGTGCTTGCGGTTGTCTCATTGTATTTGGATTGGATCTCTAAATACATAGACAACTCAGTAGCTATAACATAATACTGATATAGCTTCTGAGTCATATTCATGTAGAACTTAGGTTCGACAAAATATGAGTGATGTTGGCAAGAAAACTATTGGGTTTGTTTTGACAGACTCAATTTGCTAAAGCGGGCTTACTTGTTGTTGCCTACCTCTTGAGTGCTAGGTGAGCTCTTGAGGGCCATGTGTATGTGATATACATTGAGATATGTATATGAAACCGTGGATTGGGAGTAGAGCAAGTGAGAGAAATTATTGTTAGGGTTGGTGCTCGGAGTGCCAATCCGGATCGTATTTATGTCCGATTCATGAATATGAGCAGTTCCATTTTCCATTATATAACTTATTTAATGGTAGCACTTCTTGTCTTTTGTACACATATTCGATCTAATTGCGATTATATATCTAATTACGATTAGATTGAAACAAAATCTTATTTAGTGATCTGTGTATGTTAGATAAAGACCCTAGGATTTACAACGTAGTGCGCAGTTACAACGCAGTTTGTAATTGACATTGGGAAGCGCACTATAAGATGTATATCCTTAAATAAAGTTCCTGGTCAATATCTACTAACACAGGTCGGTTAGTAAAATCCGTTGAGATGAGTACATGTCGTATATCGTGACTTGGTCCGATGGTTTATCCCAATGAACCATGAGTCTCGGGAGACTCGTATAGACATGTAGGTGTTTATTTGATAAAAAACTAAATGACTTACTGAAGATTTCCTAATAGATGATACATCAAAGTCAATAGGAATTTTCTCGAGTTGAGCGAGCATATTGGTCTTTCGACTTGAGACACCACTGTGGATATATGAGTTATCCTCAACACTTTGATGGCAGTCACGTCACCGATCTATTCAGATAAGACCTCCGCATGTTCGTTGGGTGTGGATTGATGCTCATGATATCCTGTGTATATCAAGATAGAATCTGCCAGTCCTATGTACAGGGCATATGCATCCTACACGTGTTTGCGATCTAGTAATTCTATGGCCGTGGTATAACTTCAGAAATCTGTTCTGAGTGTTATTTATAGATCGTAAATTGAAAGTCGACTATCTTATACCGAAAGGATTTGACGTTTTTATCTATATCCCAAGTATAATATGGATAGCTTTGTGGAGGGGGACTATGTATGCAATTACCTCGACTTGCATAGTTTAGTGAGATTATCGGTGGTCGTCATAATTCATGAGTGGGTGAATTATGGACACGAAATTAGATTTTGTGACGGATAAACCTAAACTTAGAGAGTTTCACAATATGATGTGTACTCAATGAGTAGTTAGGCAACGTGATATGAATAATACAGATTATTCATAATACTTCATCGGATTAAATGAGTTAATTCGAATCGTTTAATCGGTTAAACGATAACACAAGCATTAGGGGATTTGGTCATTTAATAATTATTGTGTATTTATATTTGATACATGATTTGATTAGATACATATTAATTAATTGTCAAATGAGACTTTGACACATGCCATAAATATATGTATTTGTTATTTAATGTAAATAAAATACATATATATAATAATTATACTAATTAATTATTTAGATATTTAATTGTTAAATATTTGAATAGTTAAATAATATCCATATTTCATAAATGTTATGAAATATGTTTAATTATTATTGATACATATGGCATGATTTAATTAACCTTAGGTGTACAAATTTGATTTGGCCAACTTAAAGCTTATCTTTTATTTAATTTGATTGAATATTAAAAATGACAAAAATACCCATCAAATGTCGGTTTTGCTTCCTTTTATTTGTGAATTTTTTTTTTTCTTCTTTTTACCATCACCATGGCCGAAAATTTCAAAAGAAATAGCCCTAAGATTTGTTTGATCAAATCATGAAGAAAATGAAGGAAAATTCAAGAAAAAACTTATGAAATCAAGAGATTGAAGGTAATCTTCTACAACCCTAAGCTTTGAAATTAGTTTCTTGTTTTCTTGGATTGGTAGAATAGTTCTAGGGTTCCTTTGTTTGTTAAAATTGGGGCTTTTTGTTTTGGTGGATGGATATGGAAGTGATGATGCATGCGTGAAGTGATTTGGATGGAATTATTATAATTATTGTCCAATTTGATCATTTGATGATATTTTGCCATTCTAGAGTGTTATGACCACTCTTGTAATGCCTAGAATTGTTCCCGGGTGGTTCATGTGTGGTGACTTTGATTGGTGTTTTGATTAATTGGATTAATCTTGAAAAAATAGATTTAAAGCATGAAAAATTGATAATTATTGCTTTTGGATCAGATCTGGAAATACTATTCATATTGTGATGAAAATAATATCTTATGAATGTATTGGATGCGTTTTGGGTGTTGGAGCTGTTGGGATTTATGTCCTAGAGATTCATGTATTGTAAATGGAATTGATTATTGTAATAATAATAAATGCATTATTCTTTTTATCAAAGTTGTTTGATTTATATCGCATATTGTCCAATTGTCTTGTTTACCTTGATTACTATTGTACCTTTAGACTTAGTGTATGTTTGATGCACAAGAGGATTTAAGTCTAAAGTTAGTAATCTAAATAGTCCATAGAGAGCAAACAAAGATGGTACTTTGTTTGTGGTATATCTATAACTGCGGTCCATTCTATACTTGTATGACGACCTTGATCCGGGATCGTTCATGTAGTGACATGGGAATGGAGGCACCTTGTATGATAAGATCATATAGGACTGGACTCAGATAAATACGAATTTCTTTTAATATCCGTTAATCGAAGAAATTCATTTTTTCTAATAGATGGTCATATATTGATTCGATGTTAATCCTGAGTGTACTACGAACTCCTGCATGACAGGTTATGTCATTTGATTTACTATGGTGAGGTTGGTGTTGCATTCCTAGCCAATAACTATGTATTTTGGGGATATGATTTGGTATGTAGCTGGGAACGTTTTACATAGATATGTAATTCACTCCTTCTTACGAGAAGCAGATGAATATCTCTTTTAAGAGTTGATTCGGGACTTGAACAATTTGAGCGCTCAACTTTTCTATTACGAATAGAAAATATTTTATATTCATAATTATTATGAATTAATTGTTCATTATAGAATAATGGTGCTTAAGAGACAAAATATTTAGAGGGGTTTTAACGGACTTATGACCCGGTTCTATTTATGAGATATTCGTGAAGGGCTAATCCATATGTAATGACTATATCAATGGACACCGAAAATGTTCGATTTATTTTAATCCATCTACGGTAACGGGAGTTCAACTTCGAGTTTTTAGTGGAATAACGCGGAGTTAATAATTCATAATAATTGATTAAAGAGTTTAATTAATATTTCGGAATTATTGGAGCTCGGAACTGTAGGTCCATTTGGTCCCCGTGCTAGCTCGATTAACTGTAGCAAACCTAATATAACTAGATTGTCTAATTATATGCTCACATTATATTTATTTATATATTATTAATAAGATTAATAATATTTATTGTCATAAATGAAAACTATGTTAAATTAGTTTAACTTAATGTTTTCTAGAATTCTTTGATTATGAGATAATCAAGTTAGTAATAATTATGAGATAATTACTACAATAATTGAAGGTAAATAAATCATTATTAATATATTGATTTTTATTTACCATTGGAGACAAAGCCATATGGCTTACCATGTCATCCAAGCAATTATGTCTATTATGTGGCTTGGATACACCTAATAGATTTGTCATTAGCTAATGCATTTTATGCTTTGGTATGGCCTCCACATTTATGTGTTTGCCATTGAAAGAAAGCATTGAATGCTTAATGACAAAGCCATTGTCTTTAGCTTAACATTTCTTATGTTTTGGTATGGCATTCACATTTTTGTGTTGGTCATTACAAGAAATCATTAGATGCTTAATGACAATGTTAGTTGGCTTGTGTAAGAGAATATAATCTCTACAATTTCTCTCACTTCCTAAGGTTAACACTTTGCATTCATTCACAAAATTGTTTTGAGAAAAAATTGAGAGAAAAGAGAGAAGAACTTCAAATATTCACAAGTGTTGTGAGAGTATTTGAAATTCCAAAAGGCCAAACACCATTGTGACATCCTAAATCTCTAAATAGTTTAGAGGTTTAATCTTTGTGAGTGAAGCCCACACTTCGGTTTGTTGGTTTCAAGTCATAGTTCGGAAGATCGAGAGTGGTTGATCTAAGTGTTGGACACTAAGGATTGATCTTGGCTAATACAACAAAGGGAGAAGGCAAATAAAATTTTGAAGATCCATACCGAACCCGGTGCCACCACAAGCAACTTCTTCCGCTCTAAGGAAAGTCGTTTCCTACAGGAGCAATTTCCGGAAATTGTTTCGGAGTTGAAATAAGCGAAAACGGTGTTACCGGGTGACTTTTGAGCCAACCGGGTGACGACTGTCCAAACAGTGAATTTGTCACTATTCGGGCAGCCCATGAACTGCCCTAACACTATTGGGACTGACTTGGGCAATCCCCATAAGTGTTGGGTGGTCGGTTCAGTCAAAAACGTGTTTTACGTCATTTTACGGAAAAATATTTTCGTAAAAGTTTCGCGATGTTTCTTAGTTATTTATGTCGCTATTTGATATCGAATAAATGTGTTTATGTGAAATATGAATGAATTATTCATATTAGATATTGAATAATTTATTCTGTAATTTAAAAGGTTTTAAAATTATGATTTCGCCTGAACAACGCTTCCGCCGCGCCATTTGCCCAAAACCCCAACAATCGTTAGGGTTGGTGCTCGGAGTGCCAATCCGGATCGTATTTATGTCCAATTTATGAATACGAATAATGTCTTTTTCCATAATATTACTTATTTAATGGTAGCACCTCTTGTCTTTTATATACATATTCGATCTAATTACGATTAGATATCTAATTATGATCAGATTGAAATTAAATTTGATTTAGTGATACATGTATATTAGACAAAGACCCTAGGATTACAATATAGTGAGCAATTACAACTTATTTTATAATTGACATTGAAAAACGTTACTATAAGTTGTATATCCTTAAATAAAGTTTCTGGTCAAGATTTACTAACACGGGTCGGTTAGTAAAATTCATTGAGACCAGTACATGTCGTATATCGTGACTTGGTCCGACGGTTTATCCCAATGAACCATGAGTCTCGGGAGACTCATATAGACATGTAGGTATTTATTTGATAAACACTGAATGACTCACTGAAGATTTTCTAATAGATGGTACACCAACGTCAATAGGAATCTTGTCGAGTTGAGCGAGCATAGTGGTCCTTCGACTTGAGATTCCACAGTGGATATATGAGTTATCCTCCACACTTTGATGGCAGTCACGTCACTGATCTATTTAAATCATACATCCGCCTGTTCGTTGGGTGTGGACTGATGCTCATGATATCCAGTGCGTATCAAGATAGAATCTGTCAATCCAGTGTACAGGGCATAGGTATCCTACACTGTTTGCGATCTAGTAAATCTATGGCCGTGGTATAACTTCAGAAGCATGTTCCGAGTGTTATTTAGAGATCATAAATTTGAAAGTCGACTATATTATACCATAAGGATTTGACGTTCTTATCTATATCCCATGTATAATATGGATAACCTGTGACGGAGGGATTATACGTATGCAATGACCTCGACATGCATAGTTTAGTGAGATTATTTGTGGTCGTCATAATTCATGAGTGGGTGAATTATGGACACGAAATTAGATTTCGTGACGGATAAACCTAAACTTAGAAAGTCTCATAATATGAAGTGTACTCGTTGAGCACTTGGGCAACGCGTTATGAATAATACAGATTATTCATAATACTTCACCGGATTAAATGTGTTAATTCGAATCGTTTAAACAGTTAAACGAAAAACACATGCTTTAGGGGATTTTGGTCAATTAATAATTAATGTGTATTTGTATTTGATACATATTAATTAATTATAAAATAAGACTTTGACACATGCCATTAATATATGTCTTTGTTATTTAATGTAAATAAAAATACATATATAATAATTATTATATTAATTAATTATTTAGAAATTTAAATAATTTAATGATATCTATATTTCATAATTGTTATGTTATATGGCTAATTATTATTAATACATGTGGCATGTTTTAATTCAACTTTAGGTGTACAAATTGGATTTGCTAAAATAAAGTTTGATTTTGTTTAATTGAATTACATTAGAAAAATGACCAAAATACCCTCCTCAAAATCGGTCATTGGATTTTTTAAAGTAAAAAATTTTCTTTTCCCTTTAAATAAAAAGGGAAGCCATAGCCGAAATCTCATCTTCCAAATACACCCCAAATTTTGTTTGATGAAACAAAGACGAAAGTGAAGAAAAATTCAAGAAAAGCTTAAGGAAAGTTGAAGATTAAGAGGTAATCTTTAATATTCTTAAGTTTAGGAAATTAGTTTCTTGTTCTTGAATTACTAGAATGGTTCTAGGGTTTACTTACTTCTTAGAAATTGGGGCTTTTTGATTTAGAAGATGGATTTGAAGGCTTATTGCATGTATGAAGAAGTATTGAAAGATATTATTGTAATATTTGTTCAATTTTATCATTTGATGATATATTTCCATTCTAGAGTGTTATGACCACTTTTAATGTCTAGAATTTTTCTTGGGTGCTTCATTGGTGGTGGTTTGGTGGATTGGTGTTAGTATTAATATGATTAATATTGAGAAAGTTGGATTAAAGCATGAAAAATTGATATTTTTGGTTTCTGGATCAGATTTGGAAATTCTGGGTTTATGGTGATGAAAATTATGTCATATAAATGTATTGGATGTGTTTTGGGTGTTGGAACAATTGCCAGAAACTGTTTCGAAGTTGAAATATGTGAAAACGGTAAAAAACGGTGTTACATGATGACTTTTGAGCCAACCAGGTGATGGCTGCCCAAAAAATGAATTGGTCACTATTCGGGCAGCCCATGAACTGCCCTAGCACTGTTGGGGCTGACTTGGGCAGCCCCCATGTGCATTGGGTAGTCGGTTCGGTCAAAAATGTGTTTTATTTCATTTTACGGAAAAATATTTTCGTCAAAGTTTCGCGATGTTTCTTAACTATTTATGTCGTTATTTGATATCGAATAAATGTGTTTAGGTAAAATATGAATGAATTATTCATATTGGATATTGAATAATTTATTCAGTAATTTAAAAAGTTTTAAAATTACGATTTCACTCGACCCGCGAGCTTCCGCTGCGCCCGCGCCAAAACCCCAACAGTATTGGAACGTATGTATATGTTTAAAAACTATAAAATTGTAATTGCATGTATATAAGAAAAGTGTGCTACAATATGTACGAGTACATATGAATCCCGAATGTTAAACTATTGTAAGGTTACTGTATTTGAAGAAAGATAAAAGAGGTTTGTTTTGGTATAGAAGAAAGTTTATTTGGTTTATCGAATTGAGGGTATTTCATAGATCTGCATTCGTAATAAAGTTTAACAATGTGACTTCAAGTTTCTTGTGATTAGAATGGTTTCTATGTAAAATGACATATTGTATGATTTGAATGTTTGGTTAACAGATTGGTGTATATGTGAATATGTAGACATGAGAATTTGACATGGGTTAAACATAAAGGATAATAATAAGCTAATAAATCGAACTTGTAATAATTTAGTAAATTTGATAAAGTGTTGATATGTTTGATTTGTTTGTTTGTAATAATAGCATGGTTACTTACTGAGTTTTAATTACTCACACCAAACCAGTTGCTAGTTTTTCAGGTTGGCTACTAGATGGGCCAACCACTCCAACTTTGAAGTCATGTTCGAGACGTGGATCACCCAAGCGGCAGTCCCCCTCGCAAGTGTCCTGGGAAAAGTTTTAGAAGATTATGATATATGATTTATTGTTTTATTTATCGTGATGAGCACATGGTTTGTATTAATAAGTTAAAGCTTTGATTGTTTATGATATGGTGGGCACAGAGCCCTCGAGTGTTCATAGATAGTGTGGGCGGAGCCCTTAGGATATGATTTTGATGAGATTTGTGTGGACCTGAGGTCCTTTTATTTGTTTGGAGTATTCTTGGAGATTACCTTTGATGCTGGACTGCGATCCAGGTTGTCCGATTTTAGGATAAATTATACCAGATTTTCGTAAATGTAGAGGCTTATGGAGATGAGTCAATCCTGTCTTCTAGCGGTAGCATCCTGCCTCTGGCGGGGTATTACACTTTTTCATGATTATTGTTTTTGAAATGGCATGATATCATTGGTAACACTTGTAAGTTTACTTTATATATAAGATAAGTGTTATCTTTTAAATAAAGTATACTTGGACAAATGAAAATGAAACAAATTGAGATGTTTATTGTTTTTCTTGGTGTGAGTCACGACAATATCACAAAAACAACATATAAATATTTTTTGTTTCATTTTTCATATCCAACACAAGGTTTCTAAAAATTTACTAAGGAAAGATTGAGAGAAAAAGTGAAGAACCAAAAGGAATAGCTTGAAACTTGGAGTTTTTGTAAGTCATTTCCATTCTTCTTCAATTAAGAAATTGTTTCTTTAATTCTATATTTCAACTTGTGTAGTTTAGAATTTTCTCTAATCTTTAATTATGTAAATTATAGTGATTGGAAACTTGTTAAAGGTTTAATTATTAATTTAAAGTTTAAAAGAGTAATTAAGCTTATTTGATTAATTAGTAATAAAAGTTACCATTTTAGAGTCTTAATCCCACTCAATTATAACCTAAAATTGTTTTTAAGTTATTTCAAGTGGTGTGAGACTTGTTTGGTGAATTAAAGAATGATTAAAGTATTGAATTAAATCAATTTAATGTAAATTTGGCAAATTGGAGTAATTTGTGAAATTGAAATTAGGGTTTTAAACCTAATCCGATTTCATATATGTTGCACATTCTTATGTATATATGATGTATATCAAATTTGGGATTGATTGGATTTGATCTTGACTTGTTTGAATAATTTGGGACAAATCGCAATTTATGAAAATTGAAACCCCTCTCAGCATTTTTGGCTTTTAGTGGGGATCTTGTTGCAATATATATTTTGATGTGTTGGACATGTTAGAAATCATTTTAGAATTGATTTGGAATCATCCAAAATTGTATTTGACAATTTTAGGACTAAAATGATCAAATTGCGAAGTTTGGGGGTAATTTTCTTGGGTTAAAATTTCAAATTTTAAGTATTGGGTAATTAAATATAAGTTATTTAATTGATCCAAGAAAAAAAATTTGAAATCGGAAAATTTTATTTTCCGCGTTCCGCTGCGCTAACTCGATAATTCCTTATAAAACCCCAACACCAAAGAGAAAGATTGAAGAGCGACAATAGGAGACGAATACGGTGACGTCCGAAGATGAAGGGATTCGATTCGGGTTTAATCTTCTAGTTTCTTCCTTTAACTATAATGATTTCTATTAGATTCTTGACCATGCTTTCATTGTTTTATTATTTGGTCATGAAATAAATTTATTATTCTAGAGGATGATGTAGCCAATGTTTGAACCTATGTGTTGTTTGCCAATTTGATTTTTATGAAGTTTTAATTCAGTTTATTTATATTCTCCTGCATTTAATGCTTTTTGTTTGTTGGCCACAAATTGAGATGATGAATGTTTAGAATCTATCGCTCGGGAGAGGGGGATTTTGAATAGGATCTAGAGAATATAACTTAGGAGATTTGTAGAGTTCGAGAGAATCTATAATCCCTTCGAAGTCATTAACAAAGAATCACACAGCGTAACTAATTATTAATTATTAGATTTTTATAGGGATATCGAAGTCTGTAATTGATAATATATTCACTCGGCACTCGGGAGAGGGAGTTAGAATAATTTAGGGTTCTTGGCTTATAAACAATGCAATTGAATAAGAATTGATTAACATGGAAAATATATAGGGGATAGCTAGGTGAAATCAGAGTTTAGAATCTCTCTTATCATGATCTATCTTATCAAACATTTTGTTTCTTAATTATTTAGTTTTTAATCTAAATTTAGTTGTTTTCTGAATAAAATTAGGTTTATTAATTATAGTATTTAGTGTGAGTTAGATACACACTGATCATGAATCATTGAAGCATCTTAAAGGTCAAGGTAAATTGAACAAAAGAAATGCTCGATGGATGGAACTCCTTAAGACATTTCCATATGTTATAAGGTATAAGTAAGGTAATGAGACTGTAGTTGTTGATGCTTTATCAAGAAAGTGTGCGCTTCTTACAAATATGAGTGCTAAATTACTTGGTTTTGAGTATATCAAAGACATGTATGCTATTGATTATGACTTTGGAGATATATTTGTTGCAAATGAACATGGATCATTTGATAAATTTTACAAACATGATAGTTAATTATTTAGAGAAAATAAACTTTGTGTTAGGGTTGGTGCTCGGAGTGCCAATTCGGATCGTATTTATGTCTGATTCATAAATATGAACAATTCCATTTTCCATAATATTACTGTAGGCACTGCATTTTTGCATGTAAGACCCGATGATGAGTCTCATTTAGAGGCACTACCTTTTAAGTCGCGGAAGCCGCGGGAAACGGACGTCGGAAGGAAAAAGTCAGAAATTGGTATTTTTGTTGGATTCGCTGGAGTAGCTTCGGGTTCGCTTGTTGAACCTCCGTTTTTAAAACACACCCTTAGCCTAAACCATCACTAAGACACACACCAAGCCCAATCCAAAAATAATTAAAACACACGTCACAAATCGAAATTAAATAAATTAAATCCAATTAAATTAAAACCAATTAAATTGAATTTAAACCAAATTAAACACAAATTAAATTAAACTAAATCAAATCCAAATTAAATCAAATTAAATCCAATCAAATTAAATCCAATTAAATTAAATTAAATTAAATTTAAATTAGTTAAAATTAAATAAATCTTTTCCTAAATTAAGTAAATCACTCACCTAATTTAAGATATTCACCCACCAAATTACAATTATTCCTTTCCTTTAACAAACCAAATAAAATAAATTCTCATTTAATTGATTTCTTTCCTTATTCAAAATCCATGCAAACTCTAGCACACGTCTCCCTCTCTATATAAGCAAGAACAAGTGTAAACTCTAGGACCTATCTCCTCTCTCTCGACAATAAGCAACAAGCAAACCAACCACTACCCTAAAAGACACTCACGGCACAGAATCAAACACAAAGCTCACGGCAATACCAGCCCAAAACCAAGCCAAGAACATGAAAAACTAACCATGTGCAGCCTTCACCGAGAGCTCAATCGACAATGAGACAATAAGCCATCAACGACTACTCACTAAACAATAAAATAGGAAGCCACAAACTAACAGCCCTTCTCATTAGCACACCTTCCCGTAGCAAACCCTTTCATCACCCACAAACTGCCAAAATACTACCCTTCATCACCGACCTAAGCCACTTTTACTCGCCGACACACATTTAGACCACTCACAACAAACCGACTCACATAAAGGCCACACACACGCTGCCCACAACAAAAACACACTCAAACGAAAGTCCCCTTCCACCGAGTAATCAAACCAACAAAGGATAATAAGCCAAAAGCAATCAGTAGCCAACCACGTGAACCACAAAGAAGACAAGTCTCACCGTCAAAAAACAACAAAACCTAATAGACCAAAGCAGCCCTCACCATACATATTTCTTCAATAGCTAAAGTAATTGCCCTTCACACAGAAAAATCCTTCACGACTCCCACATCGACTAAAGGAACCAACCGACACTGCCAATCCACCGAACGCCCCTTCTCCATGCAGCCAAACACGTAAAACACAAAGTAATAAACCTAACACGAACAGCCCTCACTGACCTCACCGCCTCATCTAAAAGCCACGCCACACAGCCTTCAGCAATTCTCGCCAATAGCCCCTTCAAACGCAACCAGCCCCCCACAATAAACCACAGGAAATCACGCACAAATAAGCCAAAAACTGCTACCCTAAAATATCCCAAAACTGCACCTAAAAAACTACCCAAAACTGCACCCTAAAATACCCCAAAACAGTCCACTAAACCACAAAACAGCAAGCCTAATTCGTGACCAGAAATCGCAGCGAATTGGAGTAAAAAACAGCAGCCCAAACAGCGAAACAGTGAGAAAAAAACATTGGATTAGTGAAACAGAAAAGTTGCGGAATATCAACCCTTCCGACGGCCGTGTAACGCGCTTTCGAGAGACGACAAAAGATGTTAGACCTGAGGGCACCCTTTTTACTTATTACTTTTCGTTTCTTTTATTTATTTTAATATATTATGGCATGAGAGTCGTTTGTTGAGGCATGATGTGAATTCCGGATGAACGGAACGCGTGTTCTCTTTTGTGGTATATCGGATGGAAACCCGGACGTAAATTTCGTTGCCGAATCCGAATGGACGGTTAGTGCGGTTTGCACTCGGGATACAACGCCACGTACTACTTGAGAGACAGACGTATTTCGTTTCATCCAACCATGTATTTGAGCATGATTAGGTTGCTAGTACGTTATTTATTTTTGTAAGCATGATTTAGTATAATATGTTATTTATCTTTAAGCATGATTTAGTTGTTTATTTTTAAGCATGATTAGTTATTCGTTTTGCGTTTGGAATTTGCATTAAGTTTATGTTGTTGTTTTCATTTTGCATTATATAATTGAAATATGTTCATGAGATTATCGTGCGTTGTTGTGTGTTATGATGATTTACTTTCCAAGCATGCAAGCTTAGACATGTGATTTATCTTTATGAACATGAACTAGATATAGGTTGTTCTTAAGCATGTTGCGTAGATTCGGTTAAGATATTGCATAAATCACATCATTACAAGTGGCATAAGTAAGGGACCATTCCGAACCCAACAGGTTTGAGGTCTTCCCTTGCGAGGGGTGAGTGCGGCCTTAAATATTTATCCCGGTTCACACCGGGTGGCGACTTCATGTTATTTCTCCGGTTTAGTTCCCCCGCGGGCTATTCCGTACTCCCAACTAGGCCGCGAGCCTAGAACAGCGTCACCGATTTGTGTCATACAATTACTTATTTAATGGTAGCACCTCATGTCTTTTATACACATATTCGATCTAATTACGATTAGACATCTAATTATGATCAGATTGAAACTAAATTTGATTTAGTGATACGTGTATATTAGACAAAGACCCTAGGATTTACAATGTAGTGCGCAGTTACTACATAGTTTGTAATTGACATTGGGAAGTGTCACTATAAGTTGTATATCCTTAAATAAAGTTTCTGGTCAAGATTTACAAACACGGGTCGGTTAGTAAAATCCGTTGAGAACAGTACATGTCGTATATCGTGACTTGGTCCGATGGTTTATCCTAGTGAACCATGAGTCTCGGGAGACTCGTATAGACATGTAGGTGTTTATTTGATAAACACTTAATGACTCACTGAAGATTTCCTAATAGATGGTACACCAACGTCAATAGGAATCTTCTCGAGTTGAGCGAGCATAGTGGTCCTTCGACTTGAGATACCACAGTGGATATATGAGATATACTCCACACTTTGATGGCAGTCACGTCACCGATCTATTCATGATCAGAGCTCCGCCTGTTCGTTGGGTGTGGATTGATGCTCATGATATCCAGTGCGTATCAAGATAAGATCCGTCAGTCCTGTGTACAGGGCATAGGTATCCTCACGTGTTTGCGATCTAGTAAATCCATGGCTGTGGTATAACTTCGGAAATTAGTTTCGAGTGTTATTTATAGATTTTATTAATTTGAAAAGTCAATTATATTATACCGAAATGATTTGACGTTTTTATCTATATCTCAGGTACAATATGGATAGCTTGTCACGGATGGATTATACGTATGCAATGACCTTGACTTGCATAGTTTAGCGAGATTATCTATGGTCGTCATAATTTATGAGTGGGTGAATTATGGACACGAAATTGGATTTCGTGACGGATAAACCTAAACTTAGAGAGTCCCACAATATGAAGTGTACTCGTTGAGCACTTGGGCAACGCGTTATGAATAATACAGATTATTTTTCATAATACTTCATCGGATTAAATAAGTTAATTCGAATCGTTTAATCGGTTAAATGAAAAACATGCTTGTGGGCATTTTTGGTCAATCGTAATTATTGTGTATTTGTATTTGATACAAAATTTGATTAGATACACATTAATTAATTGTCAAATAAGATTTTGACACATGCCATTAATATATGTATTTGTTATTTAATGTAAATAAAAATACATATATAATAATAATTATATTAATTAATTGTTTAGATATTTGAATAATTAAACAATATCCATTTTTCATAAATGTTATGAAATATGTTTAATTATTATTGATACAAATGGCATGATTTTATTAAGCTTAAGTGTGCAAATTTGATTTTTCAAAACTTAAAGCATATCTTTTCTTTATTTTTATTTAATGAAATTAAAACACAAAATGACCCTAGTAAAGTCGATCATGACTAAATAAAAGAAGAAAATTTTCTTTTCTTCTCCAATAATCCACCATGGCCGAATGACATGTCCTTCATAAGCTCTAAAAGTTTACTTGATGATTCAAGGAGAAAATGAAGAAAAAATCAAGAAAAATGCTTAGGAAATTAGAGATTAAAGGTAATCTTCAATCTCCTTAAGCTTTGAAAACATGTTTCATGTTCTTGATTATCTAGTTTGATTCTAGGGTTTCTTCTTTTCTATAAATTTGGGGCTTTTGGATTTGGTGGATGGATTTGGAAGTGAAGTGCATGTGTGAAGTTGATTTGGATTATATTATTGTAATATTAGTCCAATTTAATCATTTGATGATATGTTCCATTCTAGAGTGTTATGACCACTCTTTTAATGCCTAGAATTATTCTTGGGTGGTTCATTTGTGGTGACTTGAATTGGTGTTGTGATTAATTAGATTAATGTTGAAAAATTCGATTAAAGAATGAAAAATTGATAATTTTTGTTGCAAAATCAGATCTGGAAAACTGGGTTATTTGTGATGAAAAATGATGTCATTTGAATGTATTGGATATGTTTTGGGTGTTGGAAAAATTTCCGGAAATTATTTCGGAGTTGAAATAAGTGAAAACGGCAAAAAACGGCGTTACCGGATGATTTTTGAGCCAACCGGGTGACGGCTGCCCAAACAGTGACTTTGTCACTGTTTGGGCTGCCCATGAACTGCCCTAATACTATTGAGACTGACCTGGGCAGCCCTCATGTGTAATTGGTGGTCGGTTCGGTCAAAAGCGTGTTTTATGCCATTTTGCGGAAAAACGTTTTCGTAAATGTTTCACGACGTTTCTTACTTATTTATGTCGTTATTTGATATCGAATAAATATGTTGAGGTGAAATTGAATGAATTATTCATATTGGATATTGAATATTGAATAATTCATTCAGTAATTTAAAACAGTGAATTGTCACTGTTTGGGCTGCCCATGAACTGCCCTAATACTATTGAGGATGACCTGGGCAGCCCTCATGTGTAATTGGTGGTCGGTTTGGTCAAAAGCGTGTTTTATGCCATTTTGAGGAAAAACATTTTCGTAAAGGTTTCACGACGTTTCTTACTTATTTATGTCGTTATTTATTGATATCGAATAAATATGTTGAGGTGAAATATGAATGAATTATTCATATTGGATATGAATATTGAATAATTCATTCAGTAATTTAAAAGTTATAAAATTATGATTTCGCCCGAAAAGCGCGAAATGTGTGTATGTGTATGCGTATAACAGTAGTAATAGAAGTAATGAGGGAAGTAGAAATAGAAATGGCATCAGTAGTAATGAAGATGATAGTAGCAGTAGAGAATGGTTGAAATTGTAGTAAAGGTATAGGTGTAGGCACAAAACCTGGATATGGAATTATTGAATTAATATCCTTAAATGTAAGTTTTAGTAATGGCTATGTATTTAGTTGAGTATAAACTTGTGTTTACTGGACATGAGGATGACATCAGTGTGTTGGCCTGATTTAAGAATGTTTGTAAGAATAAGTAGTTGCTGAAACAAATCTTAGTAGTATGAAGATACATCAGTAGTGAGTATAAATTTGTTGTGTGCATCATGAACTAGAAACAAAATTCTGATTCTAGCCTTTGACGTTAGACCCTGGTTAGTGGCCTTGAGCATGGTAATAGGCCTTAATTCAGCCTTAGAACGGCCTTTGAGCAGACCCTTATTAGTTGAGATCAGACCAGATTCTGCCCCTACTTAATGGGCTACATTGTATGATATCTAGATATTAATGGTAGAGGAATGAAGGTGATTTGGAATCTTGGTTTCCATGTGTATAAGCATAATTAATAATTTTGGAAAATGCCTAAATAAGCTTATTGTTGAGATAAATGTGTATAATATGTATGATGCATGTAAAGTATAATATAGACACACAGAATATAAGATAGTGGAAGGTGGACATAAGTAAATAATGGTATACATATGTATATATTTATAGATATGCTTGAAACACATGCATGTAGTAAATGTCAAAATAAGATAAGCATATGAGAAATAGAATGCATATATCATTAAATTATATATATGCATGAACATATACATGTAGTTACATGGCAACCTAAATATAAGGGTAAGTGGAAGCATAAGAAGTGCATTGTGCATATTTGCATGTTATGATTTTCATAAGTTGAGTTGACAGTAAGATTGATTTTAAAATACAAAGGATTTTAAAAAGAAAAGTTTCAAATATTTTTGAAAAAAATGTATTTCAGAAAAAGTTTATACAATTTTAATATCCAGATTATGGTTTTATGTTTTTCTGGGCATGAAGGAAAAACTCACCCCAGTATGTAACTTGAGATTTAGTTGGAATTAACGGATGCTATGGAATTGACAGATTCAGAGACATGTGCACATGTGGAGGACTGATGGGACGCTCTTAGATCCTCGAGCAGGACTAGGGACTACAGAGTCCCGAAATACTGATTTCAGAACTTTGTGGCTACACTGCCAGTTGAGTTATGGTCCTGGGTGTGTAGAGCTCTACGTTGCTAGTTGAGTATTTGTCTTGGACGTAGGGTACCACTAGTTCTAGAGATGCCCAGTTGAGTTATGGTCCTGGGCATCGAGTACACCAGTTGAGTTATGGTCCTGGGTGCAGAGAGACGTCCAGTTGAGTTATGGTCCTGGACGTAGAGCAGTTTTCAGATTTCAGATTTTCAGTGCCTAGATTTCAGAAATCAGATTATAGTACACGGTTTTCAGAAACAGAGTTTAGAAACAGTTATTTAGATTTCAATTTTCAGTTTTTAGATACAGTTTACAGTTTTAAGATACAGCTTTCAGTTTTTAGTTACAGATCCCAGTTTTCAAGTGTAGTTTTCAGTCTTCAGATACAGTTTTCAGAAAGAGCTTTTCAAGAAAGAGAAAGTAGAGTAAAGTTTTCAGCAAAGAATTTTCAGAAAGAAACTTTCAAATAATAGTTTTTCAGAAAGAGTTTTCAAATAGTATCTTCTAAAAAGCATAGCATGTTAAAGTTTTATATAGTATACACGACGTGCATATGAATTATATATGCTAGTAATTCATCTGAGATGCATATAGTTGACATTGAAGCATGATAGCATGATTACATATATATATTTGTGATTAATGCATGTGTGTATTATATGTTCACATGGAAGGAACAAATGGTAAGATATTAACGTATGATCGTATGATTTCATATACATGTTTATATGGTTGATTTTAGTATGTTGGATGTTTAATAGAAAGAATATTTTATTAGACCGATTTGATGATATTTCAATGAAATAAAAGGAGATAATTATTAATAAATGTCGAACTAGAATAGCAAAGAACAAGTAGGCAAGTATCAAGATATCAGAGTAGCGCAGCGAAAGCATGGTAAGGCTTGACTCAAGGACTTAGAAAATAGAAACTTGTTACTTATATTAGGGATGTTGAACGTAAACAAGGATCATGATTTAAAGTATATGTATAATAGTAGAAAGACTGGTAGCAGGTAATATGGAAGTAAAAATGGATAAGAGTAATATGGTTAATTCTTAACTTAGTAATTAAGGAGATAGAGATTTACTCTTCATGTGATGAATGTTAACTTTTGGTAACTAGTAACCTGTTTATTTAATAAATAAGAACCATAGAACTAATTTAGACTTTGTAGATATTTAAATAGCCTTATAGGTAATCAGGTTAAAACAGAAACAGAACTAAGTTTTGGGCATTTGACGCTCAAGGAATGAGCATAGTTACTTACTGAGTCTTATGACTCACACTACAACAGTATTTGAGTTTTGCAGGTTGGTGACCTGATCGGTCGACCACAGAGACCAGAGCTTAAGGATCCGGATAGTAGCGTTGCAGTCAGCCAGTCACCAGATCTTGGGAGTATCAGAGTCAAGTTGTATAAGTTTAGTTATAGAGGATTGAGTTGTATAAGTTTATTTGTAAAAGTTTTTATTTATACGTGTTTTCGGGCATGGAGCCCAATTGTATTATATCTTGAGTTGATTATTTTAGTGATATGTTATGAGATGGGCCCTATAGGTTGTCGGAGGTGCTGGACTTTGATCCAGGTTGCATGATTTTTAGCAGAGGTCATGCCGAAATTTCGACAGAGTCAGAGGCTTATGGAGGCGGGATTAGCCTGTCTCTTGTCGGTAGCATCCTGTCCTAGGCGGGATGTTACATTTAATGAATGTGATTCTTACTCAATATTAAACTTCCACGATTCCATCTTGATGGAATTGGTCAGTGGGAGTAATAAAATCTTATATGATTTGATTCGTTTGATATTGAGTGTTACCGAATTAGTTTCAATACTCTTGGGGATATGCTCCAGTAACACTAATTCATCTCTTTAATTAAGGTTCAATTAGTTCATACAGTTACATATATGATATATATAGTAGAAAATTTGAATCTTGAAAAGTTTGAGATTTGAAACTTTATTTTATATAATTGAAAGTACTTGTGCCTATGAGGTACAAGTAAAGTTTATCATTTATTCTATTTAATAGAATATTATATTCTATCAATAGAATATCTATTCTACGATCCCGATTAATAAAATAGTTTTATTACTTGGTGTGTAACATCAAATGTTAACGACTTTAGAAAAGACTTGACTTATTGAAGTCAAATGTGAGAGTGATAAACTATAAATGTAACTACATAATTAATTATATGAAAATACCCTTAGACATCTTCCGTATAAGTTCAATATGATGTCAGAATCATTTACAAAGTATTTGATACTTAATGATTCGCTTATTTTCTTATCGAAGAAAATTATCCTATAACTTATAGTGGGAGTGATATTTGATATCAATTTCGGAAGTTAGCATTGAATCATAGATATAAAGATTGTTCATAGCTTACTATGATCAAGTTCTGAACTTGATTAGGCTTACGTTATGAAAAGTTCATAAAATGTGCAAATTGTTTGTGCAGCAAAAGCAAAATAAGCTTGATAAAGGCTTGACCTTTATAGCATGATAGTGAGAAAAGTTATACTCAGTGATCTATTGTAGATTCTGAGAAAACTTGTCTCAAGTCGCACTAATTGAACAATTAAAAAATATGTTGGTTAATATTGATATTAAACTATGTATTTTGGCTAAAGAATGCAAAATGGCGTTCTTGAGTGATTTCTTCGAATGAGAGATTCGTCGTGATTTCTTTGTTTGAAGAGTTCATTCTAGAATGGCCCTAGAGTTTGTATTATGCTAAGATCACAGTTTGATATACTAGCTTATAGAGCCTGTTGTAGACTTAGATAAGCTTTCCGAAAATCTGTGTTCTCTAATTTTGATACAGTCAGATTATCTGATTTTATCAAAGCATAGAGAAAACATATATGATAGTAGGGTCAGTGTGAGCGTATAAATTTCTTTCTAGTGTTATATATCCTAACGACACTATCATTATTAATGTAATAATGAAAAATGTTTGTGAGGTAAAAGGTTTACCTAAGTCTTCTTTTCTCCGTGAAAGCAGTGGGAGTAGTCTCTGATATATTTGATATAAAGTTTTATATATGATATAAAACAAGAGACTTGTAAGATACTCTCATTAATCGTGTATTAGATATGATCTAACAAATGCCACAGCAAGACTATCTGTATGACAGTTAGTATAACTGTTTGATAGTTAACATGTCTTTTATATATATAGTATTTATCTTTCGAAAATGATGATTCCTTTGTCAAAAGAGAAATTGATTAGAATGTCTAATCAATCTGATGCATCATAGGAAGATAGCTTAATGAATATTATATAATGTGCGATTAAAGATATCAATTTAATTGTAATTGTTACAAGTTATTTTGATATGTTGCAGACCATATGATGGATCTTGAAACATGTTCTTTGTTATCTTAGAGATATTAAGAATGAGTTTCTTATTCATGGAAAATTCAGTCTGCAACCATAAGTTCAGATTAGTTTTGATCCTAATTATGACATTAGATGGTCTATGTCATATAAAGTCAGAAAAGATGCAGTGAGAGTGTCACCGTTGATTCTACTAAACTAGTGGAATCAGTTGCAACTTATGAAGTATTGACTTATGAAGTTGTATAGTGACCATATAGATTAGAAGTTTTCATATTAGTGTAGTGTTTGCGGTTGTCTCATAGTATTTGATTGATTTGATCACTAAATACATAGACAACTCAGTAGTTATAGCACATACTGATATATCGTCTGAGTCATATTGATGTGAAATTTAGATTCTACAAAATATGAATGATGTTGGCTAAGGAAAATAATTGAGTTTGTTGGACGGACTCAATTTGTTAAAGCGGGCTTACTTGTTGTTGCCTACCTCTTAAGTGCTAGGTGAGCTCTTCAGGGCCATGAGTATGTGATATACATTGAGATGTGTATATGATACCGTGGACTGGCACTAGAGCAAGTGGGAGAAATTGTTATGGTTGGTGCTCGGAGTGCCAATCCGGATCGTATTTATGTCCGATTCATGAATACGAATAATTCTATTTTCCATAATATTACTTATTTAATGGTAGCACCTATTGTCTTTTATACACATATTCGATCTAATTACGATTAGATTGAAACTAAATTTGGTTTAGTGATACGTGTATATTAGACAAAGACCTTAGGATTTATAATATAGTGCGCAGTTATAACGTAGTTTATAATTGACTTTGGGAAGCGCACTATAAGATGTATATCCTTAAATAAAATTCCTGGTCAAGATTTACTAACACGAGTCGGTTAGTAAAATCCACTAAGACCAGTACATGTTGTATATCGTGACTTGGTCTGATGGTTTATCCCAGTGAACCATGAGTCTCGGGAGACTCGTATAGACATGTATGTGTTTATTTGATAAACAATTAACGACTCACTGAAGATTTTTTAATAGATGGTACACCAACATCAATAGGAATCTTCTCGAGCATAGTGGTCCTTCGACTTGAGATACCACTGTGGATATATGAGTTTTCCTCCACACTTTGATGGCAGTCACGTCACCGATCTATTCATGATCAGACCTCCGTCTGTTCGTTGGGTGTGGACTGATGCTCATGATATCCAGTGCGTAGCAAGATATGATCTGTCAGTCCTGTGTACAGGGCATAGGTATCCTCACGTGTTTACGATCTAGTAAATCCATGGTCGTGGTATAACTTTGGAAATTAGTTCCGAGTGTTATTTAGAGATCGTAAATTTGAAAAGTCGACTATATTATACCGAAAGGATTTGTCATTTTTATCTATATCTCATGTATAATATGGATAGCCTGTGACGGAGGGATTATACATATGCAATGACCTCGACTTGCATAGTTTAGTGAGATTATCATTGGTCGTCAAAATTCAGGAGTGGGTGAATTATGGACACGAAATTATATTTCGTGATGGATAAACCTAAACTTAGAGAGTCCCATAATTTGAAGTGCACTCGTTGAGCACTTGGGCAACACGTTATGAATAATACAGATTATTCATAATACTTCATCGGATTAAATGAGTTAATTCGAATCGTTTAATCGGTTAAATGAAAACACATGTTTAAGGGCATTTTTGTCAATCGTAATTATTGTGTATTTGTATTTGATACATAATTTGATTAGATACACATTAATTAATTGTCAAATGAGATTTTGACACATGTCATTAATATATGTATTTGTTATTTAATGTAAATAAAAATACATATATAATGATTATTATATTAATTAATTATTTAGATATGTAAATGTTAAATATTTGAATAATTAAACAATATCCATTTTTCATAAATGTTATAAAATATATTTAATTAATTGATACAAATGGCATGATTTTATTAAGCTTAAGTTTGCAATTTGATTTTTTAAAACTTAAAGCTTATCTTTTCTTTATTTTAATTTAATGAAATTAAAACACAAAATGACCAAATGACCCTAGTAAAGTCGGTCATGACTAAATAAAAGAAGAAAAATTTCTTTTCTTCTCCAATAATCCACCATGGCCGAATGACATGTCCTTCATAAGCTCTCAAAGTTTACTTGATGATTCAAGGAGAAAATGAAGAAAAAAAATCAAGAAAAAGGCTTAGAAAATTAGAAATTAATGGTAATCTTCATTCCCTTTAAGCTTTGAAAGCATGTTTCATGTTCTTGATTATCTAGTTGATTCTAGGGTTTCTTCTTTTCTATAAATTTGGGGCTTTTGGATTTGGTGGATGGATTTGGAAGTGAAGTGCATGTGTGAAGTTGATTTGGATGATATTATTGTAATATTGGTCCAATTTAATCATTTGATGATATGTTTCCATTCTAGAGTATTATGACCACTCTTGTAATGCCTAGAATTGTTCTTGTATGGTTCATTTGTGGTGATTTGAATTGGTGTTGTGATTATTAGATTAATATTGAAAAAGTTTTATTAAAGCATGAAAAATTGATAATTTTTGTTGCAAAATCAGATCTGGAAAACTGGGTTGTTTGTGATGAAAATGATGTCATTTGAATGTATTGGATGTGTTTTGGGTGTTGGAAAAATTGCCGGAAATTATTTCGGAGTTGAAATAAGTGAAAACGGTGAAAAACGACGTTACCGGGTTACTTTTGAGCCAATCGGGTGACGGTTGCCCAAACAGTAAATTTTTCACTGTTCGAGCAGCCATGAACTTCCCTAATACTATTGGGGCTGACCTGGGCAGCCCTCATGTGTATTGAGTGGTCGGTTCGGTCAAAAGCGTGTTTTATGTCATTTTGTGGAAAAACTTTTTCATAAAGGTTTTGCGATGTTTCTTACTTATTTATGTCGTTATTTGATATCGAATAAATATGTTTAGGTGAAATATGAATGAATTATTCATATTGGATATTGAATATTGAATAATTCATTCGTTAATTTAAAAGTTTTTAAATTACGATTTCGCCCGAACCGCGCTTTCGCCGCGCCTTTTGCCCAAACCCCAACACTTTGTGTGTCTAATTGTTCTATGAGAGAGTTGCTATAGTAATAGAGGCGTATAATGAGGGCTTAATGGGACATTTTAAGGTTCAAAATACTTTAGATATGTTGCATGAATATTTTATTAGCCTAAGATAAAAAAAAAAGTTTGTCATTTGCATTTGTGATAGATGGGTTGACTTGACTATGGACTTTATGTTAGGGCTGCGTAGGACTAAAAGGGGGTAAAGACTCTATTTTTATGGTAGTGGATAAATTTAGTAAAATGACGCATTTCATTGCATTTCATAAAACCAATGGTGCTACAAATATAACTGACTTGTTCTTTAAGGATATTGTTAGACTTCATAGTGTTCTTAGAAATATTATTTCTAATACGGATGTTAAGTTCCTTAGTTACTTTTGGAAAGTATTGTGGGGTAAGTTAGGAACCAAACTGTTGTTTCTACTACTTGTCATCCATAAATAGATGGTCAAATTGAAATTATTAATAAGACTTTATCTCAGATTTTGCTTACTATTGTTAATAAGAATTTAAAGTCTTGTAGAGATTGTTTGTCATTTATTGAGTTTACATATAATTGGAACATTCATTATTGTCTTCTTATTTACCTTCTAAAATTATTTATGGTTTTAATTCGCTGACGCCTTTGGATGATTTAATACCATTATGTATTGATTAGAGAGCTAGATTGGATGCTAAGCAGAAAGCCAAATTGGTCAAGTCTATACATGAGAAGGAACGGTTTCACATATAGAAAAAGAATGACCAATATGCTTCCAAGGTTAACAAAAGAATTAGACGTATGATAATTAAACCTAGAGATTGGGTTTGGGTACACATGCGTAATGAGAGGTTTATCTTTAAAGATGTTTCAAATTGCTACCTAGAGGAAATAGATTATTCCAAATCCTTGAGAGGACTAATGATAATGCTTATAAAGTGAATCTTCCAGGTGAGTATAATACGTATTGGACAATTATAACCCATAGCATCACTATTTGTACAGAACATGTGTGTTGTTGTACAAATTAACTATGTGACAAAGGAAATTGCTCTTTTATCATTTTGTAATTGGATTACTCGGATATATAAATGATAAAAGTCCTTATGATTAATTCCGGATTAATAGATAGAGGAGCAGTATTAATCCACAAAGGTTTAATCATTAAATATCCCTAGTCGTAGTATTATCGAGACTGGACATCGATAATACGGAATAGGATAGTATTGCACTTGTGTACGTTATGGAAGCTTAACGGCATAGTTCTCATTTATTTAAGTATTGGATACTTATTCAAGTGTAATAGGAGTTTCTGTTTACCGATGGTACGGAAACAGCTTCGCTCTGGATAGACCCCTCAGAATCTCATTGGTAGTATGACTGTGTGTCTATGGGAATCCGAATCATGGTAGGTGTATTTGATCTTAACCTGAGACTTGTTGGATAATTATGACCCATAGCGTCACTATTTGTAAAAGACATTCTGGTTTTTGTACAAATTAACTATGTGACAATGGAAATTGCTATTTTATCATTTTGTAATTAGATTACTTGAATATTTAAATGATAAAAGTCCTTATGATTAGTTCCGGATTATAAGATATGAGACAATATCAATCCACAAAGGTTTAATCATTAAATATCCCTAGTCGTAGTATTATCGAGACTGGACATTGATAATGCGGAATAGACTAGTATTGCACTTGTGCGTGTTATGGAAGCGTAACAGCATAGTTCTCATATATTTAAGTATTGGATACTTATGCAAGTGTGATAGGAGGTTGTATTTGCCGATGGTACGGAAACAGCTTCGCTCTAGATAGACCCCTCGGAATCTCATTGGTAGTATGACTATGTGTCTATGGGAATCTGATTCAGGGTAGGTGTATTTGGTCTTAACCTGAGACTTGCATCGCCAGTACTTGCGATAATCAATACGCTTTGGTTTTGGTCGTCCGGGACTTTAACAGGTTCTGTGTATGCCTCTTCTAGATTTATTGAGCATCGTAGTGTATTGGGTGTGATGTCAAGATGGAAGTATCATTTCAGTCATATGGAGATGATGATCACGCAGTGATACAGAACCGGTTCTCTATTATATTGCAACTATCGGGATAATAAGACAGGGTCATGATTATCCGATTATAGAGACTAGTTGCTTGTGATCCGATATATGCTTCGTACGGGGCAGACACTATTCCAGCCTCAGGCCTTGCATGTGACATCAGATACTGGATCGCAATACGCAATACTACGTATACTATGTCTGAAATAGATTATATATTCCTTAAAGATATTTCTGGAGAATTGGGTAGGCACGGTGCTTTGCTAGAAGCCAACCATGTCTCGTAAATCCGTAAGAACGTGGAACCGGGTATGCACGTATTCGGATAGTCCGACAACGGATTTACTGCCAACATATCCAGGGATCTCATGGGTCACTTCCCGAAGATTCACCGATGACGTATGACTCAAACATAATTAATTTGAGATTAATTATAAGAGATAGAAAATTAATCTAGGATTAATTGCGGAAAGATTTTATCTGGGATAACATTCTATTTAAAGAGAGAGAACGATTAATTCGGAATTAATCGATAAAATAATATATTCGATATATTAAATAAAATTAGATTTCATAACGGAATTAAAATTGGTTTTTAATTCGGGCGAACGAATTAATTTAGAATTAATTCGCGAGCGACTTTAATATTAATTTTGCTAGACATAATTATTTAATTAAATTTGATTTAATTATGTCGCAACGGAAAATTCGTTAATTCGGAATTAACGAACCCGAGCCCGGGATGTATTTGCGGGCCCACTCTGATTTAGAATCAAGTGGGGTCCACATCAAGTCACATCATTAGTCACCTTTTTGTGATGTAAGTCACATCAACTTTGAGTGATGTGAGTTAAGTCACTTTTGGTGATGGAGGTGGTTGAGAGCATTAAATGAATTTTTGGCTCTCAACACTTTTGTTTTTGGTTTTGAATAAACCATATACAATTTTTGGTATTTGACTTTGTAATTATTTTAGAAACAAAACACAAGAGAAAACAAACAAACTCCCCCTCTCAAACTCTCTCAATGTCGTGAAACCCCTAAGGCAAAAGGAAGATTTTTGTTGCAATTTTCTTCCAAAGCTAGCACTTAAAGTTCATACTAAGGTGATAGGGAAACCTTCCCATTGAGTTTGGAATCTCAAATCACTCAAGCTTGAGCTCAACATCATTCAAAGAAAGCTTTGATCATTTCAAAGGAAGCAAAGTTTTGTAATCAACACATCCAACGAACCGATCAAAGTGAGTATATTTCCGCTATATTATTTCCGTATTCACATATTTTTCATGCTTATTAGATCCTTGGTTTGTTTCTTAGAGACAAACAATGGTATCATGAGCCTATTTAAGCATGAAATGAATTTAGGGTTTATAATCTTGATTTGGGTATTTTTGATTTGAGCATGATTTAATCAAATTGTTTATTTGAGTATGCTTATATATTGATAACTGAGAGTTATGTATGATCAATTTTATGAAAAAATTAATTGGATTAATTTTCCCCAAATTATTAGGCTTGGCCGAATGGACATTAACCCTAATATCATGGTGATTTTGATTTTTGGACCATTGGATGAGTTTAAAAAGATGGGATAAATTGATTTGTGATTTAATTGGATTGAAATCAAAATTAATGAAGAAAAATCCATATTGCCGTGAGCCTATTGAGCATGTTGGGATTGATTTTGCTTCAATAATGTTGGACATATATTGAAAATAATAAAGCATGATTAATTATGTAAATTGGTATTTTGGAAATGTTAATTTGAATAACTAATTATGGCTATACACTTTAATTAAATAAATTGTGGTATTTAGAATATTACAATTTAATTAATTATGCTTAATTTGGAATTGGGCTAAAATTGTTGTATTTGGTTAATGAACTTGGTTGGGCCAAGTTGGTTTAGGAGAATTGGATTGGATCCAAATTGGGCCTAAACCATTCCATTAAGTCCAAATATAATAAATGGGCCTTTTAAAATTTAATTGGGCCTAATGGGCCAAAATTAATTTTGTGGCAAATGGTGATTCCTTATTGGGCTTTGGTTGCCAAAGTCCATGCCTTAATAAATTAATTGAAAGCCCATTGGACTTTAATTAATTGACATTGGATGTTAATTGGGCTTTGAGACACATTAAGATTAGAATTTGAATCTAAGTGGTAAAATGCACATTAAAAGTGTAATTATTTAATTTAGAATTAAATAAAGAATTGGTATTGAATACAAATTAAATTGGATTTAAAATTGTAATTCGATACAATTCAAGAATTCTTACTTTGAGTACTTATTCTCAAATGAGTTGGACTCGTGCAAATCAAATCGTTATTTGAACATTGGATGATCACTTTATTCAAAGATTAATTAATTGGATTAGATTGATTGAATAACATGCTTTGTGTGAATACATGGATATGTTGTATGAATAATGTATATCGGATGGATATTAGATGGGTGAGGGCATTTTGGAAATTGTTGTAATAAATTTAGAATTTATTAATTGGACCTGCGTGTCCAGCCTTTATCTCTCAATTCTTTGTAATTCTCTTCTCACCAATTCCCCTTAATGTAATGAGGTTTCTTTATTGTATTATGTAATTGGGTAGAAGTTAGAATAATGCTAGTCGGGGAGGGTTAGAATAATGCTAGTCGGGGAGAGGAAATGAAGTGATTTGTTCTATGAATAATTTGTGAGATATCCATCCGCATATCATTATTAATTTATTTATTGCGTCTTATTATGCTTTTAGAATGCATGCTTAAAGGTGTATGATGAAACCTAATCAAAGATAATTAATTGGTTGCCCATTACGCGAAAAACCCTCAACAAATATTAAGCGTTTTCCTTCCATTGAGTGATTCATTCTCAAGATCCAAGATTGACATTGGTTTGTTGGCCAAAGTCAAGACCTTTGTCCATCGCGAATGTGTTTGAATCATGAAGGCTTTGTTCCATATCGTATGTCTTGCCCGAGTTGTGATTTGTTGGCCAAAGTCAAGATCACTTCTTGTTCATCGACATCGATTACGAAGCTTTCCAAAGTCAATGGGTCCCACTTAACTGGAATCATTAAGCTTTTTGAGCCAAAGCCAAGGCTTAGTTGATTCAGAGGAAAAAGGTTAGGAAAATATATTGGATATATTGGCATATATATTGTATATATGTTTCGGACTTGGAGGTCCATCTACCTGATCTAGGAATTGTATGAGATCCAATTGATCTTAGAGATCTACCTAGTTAAATATCATGCAGCTTGTTGGCCAAAGTCAAGGTTGTGTGTTATTTAACGGGATCCTAGCCCACTAGGAAACTAGGTTTCCCGATTACTCAACAGAGGGTTAGAGGCTCACCGAAAAATAATGGGAGGCCAGTATTGAATTTTCAATTTCGTTCAAATACTTGGCATTACGCGTTTTCAAATTATTTCGTCAATTATATATTTATTAGTTGGACTAATATTTTATTATTTTTCTTGTAACAGTTGGACTGTACCCAAATATCGTTAATTGAATAGTTTGACTATTGCAATTAAGATGACTGGAAAGATCGGGGTTAGAGACATTATCATTGGCAAAAATGTCTTTAATGGCGCGAACTTTCCTGATTGGGATATGAACCTCAGGATTATCCTGGAGGCTGAGAGGATGCTCTATACGATAGAGAGAACTCTCGGGCCTAAAGCCCGGAAATAAGCAGTCGCTTGAGCTTGAGCTTTGGAAGACTCATAGCGATGATAACTCAACTGCTCAGTCCGTCGTGCTCGCTGTGATGACCCCTCAATTTCGTCGCCAAAACAAGGGATTGGATCCTTATACTATGATGGCAAAATTGAAGGACCTTCACGATCTAACCTTAGATCGCAAAGGTATGAATTGCACAAGAAGCTCTTTCGCTCATGAATGTCAGAGGGTACATCTGTTGAGCACCATGTGTCACAAATGATTGCTGATATTGAACAGTTGGGTCAGCTAGGCATAACCTTTGAGGCTGAGACTTCTATAGATTTG
Source organism: Zanthoxylum bungeanum (assembly GCA_019454045.1). Classification (NCBI taxonomy): domain Eukaryota; kingdom Viridiplantae; phylum Streptophyta; class Magnoliopsida; order Sapindales; family Rutaceae; genus Zanthoxylum; species Zanthoxylum bungeanum. Next base: position 39,606 of record SKCR01044827.1, on the reverse strand, counting down.
ATCTTGCAGTCTCTTCCTAACAGCTGTAGCGGGTTCATCATGAACTACAATATGATGAACCAAGACCATACTCTTGGAGAGCTGATGGAAATGTTGTGTGAAGAAGAAAAAAAGCTATTTAAGGGAAAAAAATGTGAGGCGCACTTCGCTTCAACATCTCAGTCTCCCAAGGCTTGGCCGAAGGCAACTGGAGGTGTAAATAAGAAGAAGAAGAAGAAGAAGGGCAAGGCCAAATCGTCAAAGTCTTCTGGGAAGGCTAATGACAAATCCCAAGATGTATGTCTGCAGTGTGGCAAACGGGGTCACTGGAATCGTGATTTTCGTGAGTACAAGGCGCACATGAAGGAAATCAAAGCGGGAAAGGCACCGGCTTCTTGTATGTTTGTTATAGAAATAAACATGTCTAATTCTAGTTTTAAAAATTGGATTTTTGATTCTGGTTGTGGTACTCATATATGTACTGATGTGCAGGATCTGCGGATTAGCAGGAGACTGGCCTCAGGAGAGATTGACCTCTGCATTGGAAATGGGACTAGAGTCGTCGTTTCGGCCGTTGGGACTTATATTTTAGAACTACCCTCGGGGCATGTACTAAATCTTTCAGACTGTTATTATGTACCTAGTTTGACTTGGAATATTATATCTGTATCTTTATTGGCCCAATGTGGCTATACTTTTGTTTTTAGAAACACTAGGTGTTTTATGTATAAAAATGATATGGAGATATGCAGTGCTGATGTGAATAATGGTCTTTATATTTTGAATATAAATCAATCTTAAACATATAATGTAACAAACAAAAGGCTTAAATTAAGTAACAAAGATGAAACTTATATGTGGCATTATCGTCTGGGACACATTAACAAGACTCGCATATCCACACTTTCGAAGAGTGGGTACTTGGACGGATTTGATCCAAATTCATATGACGTCTGTGAATCTTATTTATTAGGAAAGATGCCTAAAACACCTTTTAGCGGTAAAGGTGCACGTGCCACCGAACTGTTAGCCTTCGTTCATAGTGACATATGTGGGCCCATGTCTAGTCAGGCTAGAGGTGGATATGAATACTTCGTAACATTTACGGATGATGCATCGCGTTATGGTTATGTGTATCTTATGAGACACAAGTTGGAAACCTTTGAGAAATTCAAAGAGTTTCGACACGAAGTAGAAAAATAGACCGGCAAAAGTATTAAAACATTACAGTCGGACCGTGGTGGAGAATACTTAAGCAATGAGTTTCTTGATTACTTGAAAGAATATGGTATTCTATCAAAATGGACTCCTCCCGGAACACCGCAATTAAACGGTGTGTCCGAACGAAGAAACTGAACTTTGTTAGACATGGTAAGGTCGATGAAGAGTCACACAGAGCTACCTATTTCCTTTTGGGGATATGCATTGAACAGTGCAATACTTATTTTGAATAAGGTTCCGTCAAAGTCTGTTCAACAGACTCCGTATGAGATATGGACAGGAAAGAAACCGGGTTTCTCATTCCTGAAGATTTGGGGTTGCTGGGCATACGTTTAACGTTTGGATGGTACCAAACTTGAACCCAAATCGGATAAATGCCTATTTGTAGGTTATCATAGGGAAACCAAAGGATATTACTTCTACAACCCATAAGAGAACAAAGTATTTATTGCTCTACATGCGGTTTTCCTTGAGAATGAGTTCCTAAATGTAGTGGTTAGTGGGAGGAAAGTAAAACTCGATGAAAATTGGAGTGATATTGTTCCTGACACAGAATCCTTAACGGAACACGAACAGTTCATCAGGGATTAGACTGTACCACAATCTTCGAATACATAAGAACCATGTAGATCAGAGAGAGTTAGAAAACAACCTGAGAGATATGGGTTTCTGATCTCACCTTATGTAGATATTAATCTTATTGAAGAAGATGAACCGGCTACGTATGAGGAAGCGATACAAGATATCGACTCCGGTTTATGGCAAGAAGCCATGAAGTCCGAAATGGATTCCATGTACACCAACCAAGTTTGGACACTGGTTGATGCACTAGAAGGCGTAAAGCCTATTGGTTGCAAATGGGTCTTCAAGAAGAAAATCGACATGGATGGAAACATATAAACGTACAAAGCTAGGCTTGTAGCGAAAGGGTATCGTCAACGACATGGTGTCGATTACGACGAAACTTTTTCACATGTTGCCATGATTAAATCCATTCGGATTGTGCTTGTTATTGCTGCATATTCGATTACGAGATATGGCAGATGGACATCAAAATCGTTTTCTTTAATAGAAACCTTTTGGAGGATGTTCATATGCAACAACCTGATGGTTTTGTCGTATCAAAACAAGCAAACAAGGTTTGCAAGTTAAATCGATCCATTTATGGATTGAAGCAATCATCGCGTTCTTGGAACCAACGTTTTGATGAGATCATAAAAGAATATGATTTATTTCAAAATGAGGATGATCCTTGTGTATATAAGAAGGTTAGTGGGAGCGCACTGACATTCATTGTCCTTTACGTTGATGATGTATTGCTTATTGGCAATGACATTCTCATGCTACAATCGGTGAAAGCTTGGCTTTCATTAAAATTCTCCATGAAAGATCTGGGAGAAGCAGCCTTTATTCTGGGAATAAAGATCTACCGGGATAGATCTAGAAAGTTGTTTGGACTCTCCCAAAGCACATATATTGACAAAGGGTTGAAGAGATTCAACATGGAACAGTCTAAGAGGGGACTGTTGCCAGTGTCACATGGCGTCACTCTATCTAAGGACTTGTGTCCTAAAACTCAAGATGAGAGAGACAACATAAGTCGGATCCTGTTCGCTTCGGCAGTCGGATCGATCATGTATATCATGATATGTACGCGACCTGAAGTCTCATATGCTTTGAGCATGTGTAGTCGCTATCAGGCCAATCCAGGTGATGGTCACTGGATGGCGGTTAAGAATATCCTTAAGTATCTTAGACGAACTAAGGATGCTTTCTTAATCTATAGAGATGGAGAACTTGAGGTAACTTGGTATGCCGATGCAAGTTTCCAAACCGATAAAGACGACTGTAAGTCACAATTTGGGTACATATTTTGTTTGAACAACGGAGCAGTAAGCTGGAAATCTTCCAAGCAATAGACCGTTGCTGATTCAACAACAGAAGCGGAATATATTGCTGCAGCTGAAGCAGCAAAAGAGGTAGTTTGGATCCATAAATTCCTAATTGGATTAGGAGTAGTTCCATTAGCAGCTGAGCCCGTTCCATTGTATTGTGACAATAACGGGGCTATAGCGCAGGCTAAGGAACCGCGGTCTCATCAACGATCCAAGCATGTTCTTCGACGACTTTAATATTAATTTTGAGAGCGACTTTAATATTAATTTTGCTAGGCATAATTATTTAATTAAATTTGATTTAATTACGTCGCAAACGGAAAATTCGTTAATTCGGAATTAACGATCCCGGGCCCGGGATGTGTTTGCGGGCCCACTCCGATTTTGAATCAAGTGGGGCCCACATCAAGTCACATCATTAGTCACCTTTTTGTGATGGAAGTCACATCAACTTTGAGTGATGTGAGTTAAGTCACTTTTGGTGATGGAGGTGGTTGAGAGCATTAAATGAATTTTTGGCTCTCAACACTTTTGTTTTTGGTTTTGAATAAACCATATATAATTTTTGGTATTTGACTTTGTAATTTTTTTAGAAACAAAACACAAGAGAAAACAAACAAACTCTCCCTCTCAAACTCTCTCAATGTCGTGAAACCCCTAAGGAAAAAGGAAGATTTTTGTTGCAATTTTCTTCCAAAGCTAGCACTTAAAGTTCATACTAAGGTGATAGGGAAACCTTCCCATTGAGTTTGGAATCTCAAATCACTCAAGCTTGGAGCTCAACATCATTCAAAGAAATCTTGGAGCATTTCAAAGGAATCAAAGTTTTGTAATCAACACATCCAACGAACCGATCAAAGTGAGTATATTTCCGCTATATTTCTTTCTGTATTCACATGTTTTTCATGCTTATTAGATCTTGGGATTGTCCTTAGAGACCAACAAGACTTGCATCGCTAATACTTGCGACAATCGGTATACTTTGGTTTTGGTCGTTCAAGGCTTTAACAGGTTCTGTGTACGCCTCTTCTGGGTATATTGAGAATCGTAGTGTATTGGGTGTGATGTCAAGATGGAAGTATCACTTCAGTCATATGGAGATGATGATCACGCATGGATACAGAACTGGTACTCTAAGTGCTATAGCCATCGGGGAAGTATGACTAGGTCATGACTTTCCGATCATAAAGAGACTAGTTGCTAGTGATCTGATATATGCTTCATACGGGGCAGACACAACTTCAGCCCTAGGCCTAGCATGTGACATCTGGGATTAAATTCGTCGAAAGGAGAGAACGCGATTAATTTGGAATTAATCGGTAAAATAAATTTAATAGTTAAATTAGATTTTACTATTTAATTTATTTAATTGGGCTAAAATAATATATTAGATATATTAAATGAAATCGGATTTCAACGCGGAATTAAATTTGATTTTAATTCTAGCGAACGAATTAATTTGGAATTAATTCGTAAGCGACTTTCGTAATAATTTTGTTGAGCATTATTATTTAATTAAATAGGATTTAATTATGTCGCGACGGGAAATTCGTTTAATCGGATAAACGAATCCGAACCCGAAGTGTGTTGAGCAAGCCCACTTGAATTTAAAGTAGGGCTCACTTCACTTACATCATTAGTCACCTTTAGTGATAGAAGTAGATGATGGGTTTTGGTGGAAACTTGTAAAACACTCTTTGCCTTTTGAAAAAGAAAAATACAATTAATGAATATTGATTTTTTCATTATTATCTTTTTCCACTTTGTACCGTGTGGCCACTGCTCTCTGACCTCTCTTTGATATGGCCGAAAGCAATTCTTTTTGCTTTTCTTAAGAATAAAAAGCAATTGAAAATAATTGAAAAAGTGTGTGGCTCTCTGACTTTGGAAGTCAAGGCCGAAAGAAAGCTTTTTGCTTTTCTTTTGCATAAGGCAAAATTGCTCTCTGTTTTTCATTTTTGAATTAGCCGAATTGGCCAAAAGCAAAAGCATTTTGCTATCTCTGGTTTGGCGCACAAAATGGCCACTGTCTTGTTTTGGGCGCACAAAATGAAGCATGGCCGAATGGCCTAATATCCAAGGGTCGATTGCTTCCCTCTCTCTTAGCGGAATCTTGCTTCTCTTGGAGGGTGATTTTGGGGTTCATTTTTGTTCTTGCTAGCACATATGGGAGTCAAATGAAGGTGATATGGATACTCACCCATGAGCTTGGAAGCTTCAACATCCATGGATTTTTTGAAATCCTAAATCCGATCAATGTAAGTATTCCGCAACTTTCTTGATTAATTCACACAATAATCACGCTTAGAGATCCCGTGGCATGTCTAGGACACTTACAATGGTATCAGAGTGAGATCTAAGCTTGATTTAATTTCTATGGTTTATAGACTTTTGTTTGGGATTTTGGCTTGGAGCTTGATTTTGCCTAAATTGATTTTTGGGATATGTTTATATGATTTTCAATTGGATTTGTGCATTGTTGGAATTGTGTAAAATTGATTAGATTAATTTTCTCTAATTCCTACCCCTTGGCCGAAAATTACCCTAGGAAGCTCATGGTTAATTTTGAATTAGACAATTGGATATGTTGATTCACATGAAATTGAATGTTAATTGTTGATTTAATTAGATTGAAATCAAAATTGGATGTTAATTTCATGTATTGCCGTGAGTGTGAAGTATGTTGGAATGGATTGATTGTGCTTTAATTTGTGTTGGACATGAATTAGATGTTAAGCATGATTAATTAGATTAATTAGTGTTTTGGAAATACTAGATTAATTAATTAATTGTGTTAATTGCACTTTAATTGAATTAATATGTAATTTGGAATGAAATATTAATTTAATTTATTGTATTTGGGCTAATGGGCTTGGTTGGGCCAAATTTTAGTCTTAGATTATATTTGGGCCTAAACCATTTCCATAAAGTCCAAAATATGACTATTGGGCTTTAAAATTTTAATTGGGCTTAATGGGCCTAAATTAATTTTTGGCATAGGGTGATTCCTAATTGGGCCTTGGCATCTTGGGTTTGACCCATAATTGCCAAAGCTCATGCCTAAAGAATTAATTAAAAGCCTATTGGACTTAGTTGAAAGGCATTGGATGCTTAATGGGCCTTTGAGACCATTAAGATTGGATTTGGAATCCAAGTCTTTAAGGCACATAAATAAGTGTAATTATTTAATTTGAAATTAAATATGAATTAGTATTAGATACAATTTAAATTGGATTTAAAATTGTAGATCGATATAATTCAAGAATACTTACTTTGAGTATTTATTCTTACATCGTTATTTGAACATTGCATGGTCATTAATTCAAAGATTAATTAATTTGATTTGATTGATTGAATAACATGCTTTGTGTGAATACTTGGATTACTTTGAGTATTTATTCTTACATCGTTATTTGAACATTGCATGGTCATTAATTCAAAAATTAATTAATTTGATTTGATTGATTGAATAACATGCTTTGTGTGAATACTTGGATGTATGAATGAATAATGTATATCGGATGGATATTAGAAGGGCGAGGGCAATTTTGGAAATTGTTGTAATAAATTTAGAATTTATTAAATTGGACCTGCGTGTCCAGCCTATTATCTCCTTATCTCATTGTATTTCTCTTCTCACCAATTTCCCTCAATGTAAATGAGGTTTCTTTAGAAGTATTATGTAATTGGGTAGAAGTATGAATAGTGCTAGCGGGGAGAGGAATTAGAGAGATTTGTTCTAGGAGCAAAGTTTGTTATATATCGATCCGAATATCATTATTATTTTAATTCGCGCATTATTATGCTTTTAGAATGCATGCTTAAGGGTGTATGATGAGACATAATCAAAGATAATAAAATGGTTGTCAAATCGCGACAAAACCCCTCATTTTGTATTAAGCGTTTTTCCTTCATTTGAGTGATTCTCTCTCAAAATCCAAGATTGGCATTGGTTTGTTGGCCAAAGTCAAGACCTTTGTCCATCGCGGATGTGTTTGAATCACGAAAGCTTTTTTCCATATCGTACGTCTTGGGCAAGTTGTGATTTGTTGGTCAAAGTCAATGTCACTTCTTGTTCATCGACCTCGATTACGAAGCTTTACCACTATCAATGGGTCACGATTAACTGGTTTTATTAAGCTTGTTGAGCCAAAGTCAAAGCTTAGTTGATTCAGAGGAAAAATATTAGGAAATATATTTGATATATTGGCATATATTGGATATATGTTTCGGACTTGGAGGTCCACCTACTGGATCTAGGAATTGGATGAGATCCAATTGATCTTAGAGATCTACCTAGTTAAGTTTTATACAACTTGTTGGCCAAAGTCAAGGTTGTGTGTTATTTAGTGGGATCCTAGCCCACTATGAAACTAGGTTTCCCGAGTACTCCACTGAGGGTTAGAGGCTCGCCGAAAAATAGTGTGAGACAAGTATTAAATTTGCAATTTCGTTTAAATACTTGCCAATACGCGCTCATTTTATTTTTTCGTCATTAATTATTAAATATATTAGTTGGACAAATATTCAATTGTTGTTTTAATTTGACAGTTGGACTGTATTCAAACTACTTCATTTATAGTTGGTTATATAATTGGATTATAGTAATCAATAAATTTGAATGTAACCAATCAATTATAGTTGATTATATAGTTAGACTATAGTAATCATTATATTCGATTGTACCCGAAATCGTTGATTAGATAGTTGGACTACTGAAAGATTAGCGTCAAATGACATAATCCTGGGGAAAATGTCTTTAACGGCTTTAATTAATGAATATTGATTTATTCATTATTATCTTTTTCCACTTTGTACCGTGTGGCCACTGCTCTCTGACCTCTCTTTGATATGGCCGAAAGCAATTCTTTTTGCTTTTCTTAAGAATAAAAAGCAATTGAAAATAATTGAAAAAGTGTGTGGCTCTCTGACTTTGGAAGTCAAGGCCGAAAGAAAGCTTTTTGCTTTTCTTTTGCATAAGGCAAAATTGCTCTCTGTTTTTCATTTTTGAATTAGCCGAATTGGCCAAAAGCAAAAGCATTTTGCTCTCTCTGGTTTGGCGCACAAAATGGCCACTGTCTTGTTTTGGGCGCACAAAATGAAGCATGGCCGAATGGCCTAATATCCAAGGGTCGATTGCTTCCCTCTCTCTTAGCCGAATCTTGCTTCTCTTGGAGGGCGATTTTGGGGTTCATTTTTGTTCTTGCTAGCACATATGAGAGTCAAATGAAGGTGTTGATGGTGTTTTCAGGCACTATGATATCTAAAGCAGCATGACGAGGATAGAAGGGTAATTCCCTTCTTGGGTGAAATCATTAAAGCCAAACCGACCCCCTTTTGCAAAAAGAGAACAAGCACCTTGCGGCTTCAGACCGACCACACAGCTAAAGACCGAGCACTTTATTACCGGTAACCGAGCACTTGGGTTCAGATAATCGGCCACTAACAGGTCGACAGCAGCATTCTCAATACAAAGGACTATCATGACCGACCTCATTCAGACCGACCAGATGGCGAGATATGTTCAAGAAGATGACACCTTATTCTTGCGGATAAGATAAACAAGTTATCCCCATTTCACGAGGAAAAACAATGAGTCAGTATCCAAAAAGGAATAGGAAAAGTGGAGGCAACATTGGATCAGGAATCCTTACAAGAGGAGGAGACTGATTCAACTAGGAATTCTTATACATATATGAGTCTGATTTCTAACTATTATAAATAGGAGGGCAGAGTATGTGTAAAGGCATCAGAATCAAACTTGGGAAAAACACAAGGTTCACGAGTTTCAGTAATAAAACTATAGTCCTGTTTGCGCCCGTGGACGTAGGTCGGACAAAAATCCGCCGAACCACGTTAAAACTCTTTGTTTGATTGGCGTCTTGTCTATCTTCTGCTAAATTTGCTTTTGGTCCCCCATAACCAAACAAATTCACTATTGAAGGAGGATTACCTCGGGAGTAATATTCTCATATTGCCCTGAGACCAAAATCCACCGTCAACAGTTGGCGCCGTCTGTGGGGAACCAACAAAAAGCAACTCGCGTACTAAGACAATGGCGGAAGGCGGAAACCACCAATCATCAGGGAGCTCGGCTACAGATTGGATGGAGAAGATCGAGGAGAACCTAAGGAAAGAAAGGGAGGAAAACCAAACTCTGCTAAAAACCATAGTAGACCGGTTAGAAAAGATAGAAGGAGCGCACAACAGAAAATTCGAGACCGAGACTAGCCGACGAAGGAACGAAATAGCAGAAGGAAAAAGAATTATTGATACAAGTGAGGACGACAGACCCCGGAGGAGGGGCCCCTACAGGGTAAGATCTGTGGTGGTGCAGAAATATTCCCAGATTGAGGACATGTGGGAGGAAGAGGATGACAAATCGTCACCAGACTCCTCCTACGATAGCCCTCACAACACCCGAAGAATAGGGAAAGAATATGACGAAAAGGTACGGGAAGATACCGAGCCTGAGAAGCACCACTCCCAAGATAACAGAAAGAAAGGAAACCGCAGGAGGCGGCATGGAACCAAAGACAGTAGCATGAAATCTTGGTTACGAGAGGAGCTAACCAAATGAGGAGTATGCCCCAATACAGACATAGGAGATGCCCGGGACGGTAAAGACGAGTTCCCCCTCACAGAAGAAATAAGGTCAGAAAAATTCCCAAAAATATTCAGCATGCCAACCATGGCGCCATACAAGGGCCATACCGATCCCAAAACCCACATCGAAAGCTTCATCCTACTAATGGAGGTACAAGGGGTAACAGGGGACGCCATTTGCAAAGTATTCCCCTTAACTCGTCCATCCTATGGTATAATAGCCTAGCCCCAAGAAGCATCAGCAGATTCACACAACTCAGAAAGTCATTCATACGGCACTTCAAGGGGGCTTGTGTCCCCAGAAAGACAATTGGAGAACTAAGACTCATGAAACAGGAGACGATGAACCTTTAAAATATTTATTGAAAGATACCACAATATGGTACTCGAAGTCGGAGGGTATGAATCCCCCGAGGCCCTGGAAAGCTTGAAGGGAGCATTGAAAGTCGGGAGGCTATGGACCCACCTAAGGATCCAAGACACCCCGGACTACGCAACCGCCCTGGAGGTGGCCCGAAAATTCGTCTTATTAGAAAACGAGGAGAAAATATCCCGAAAAGGGAACACCATCAGAGAAAGAACCACAAGGGAGGGCGCCCCCCGCCGTGTAGAAAGAGAATCCAGAAGACCACCCCCAAAGCACAAGGAGTTCAAACCACTGCACCGAGACAACCAAGAGAGAAGGGCGTCGACCCAAGTAAACCATGTGGTCGGGGAAGATGCATATATTCCCCTAAAAAAACCACTGGGACAAATTGTCATGGAGATCCAGGGGAAATGCCTCTTAGTAGAACCCGACCAAAGAAGATTTCCCCCGGACAAGAGGAACCAAAAGTCTTATTGCATACACCACAACTCCGGAGGACATGCAACGGACGGGTGTAAAGATCTACGGGAACAGATGGAAGACCTAGCACGAAACGGATATTGAACAAATACATTGACCACGAAGTTATGACGGCCAGACAAAGAGCACGTGACCGCCAAATCAATATCATCGCAGAGGGAGAACATTGGCCGGAAACTCTAACCGGTCAAGGAAAGACTACAGCAAAACTCGAAGACCAGACGTCCTAGAAACAGAGCAGGTCACAGGACTCCAGGGAAGCCGGTCGGTACCGATAATGTTTACCGATGAGGATACCCGAGGGGTAAGTTTCCCTCATGACGATGCGTTGATAATCAAGGCAGTAATCAGCGGGACAGAAGTGGACAGAATCCTAGTGGACCCCGGAAGCGCAGTTGACATAATTTCCAGAGAAACATTGGACGACCTAGGGGTGGAGTACGCAACCCTGACCAACGATAACACTCCCCTATACGGTTTCAGAGGAGCAGCCGTCATCCCACTGGGAATGATACAGTTGGCAATGACTGTCGGGATATATCCCCGGACCCGGACAATTATGACAGACTTCACTGTAGTGGACTGCATGAGCAGCTACCAGGCTATCGTCGGGCGACCTTTCATGATGAAAACAAAAGCCTCAATGTCCTGCTACCACCTAAAACTGAAATTCCCCACCCGGGAGGGGATCAGAATCGTATGCGGAAGCCAGAAAACAGCTCGCAGCTGCTTCGCAACCCTCTCACGAGAGACTCTCTGCATCAAAGAAGATACCCGAAAACGACAAAGAAACCTGGGTAAAGAAGAAGAAGACAGAAGCCCCGGACTTCGGCCAAACAAAAATGCCCGACTCGCTGCAGCTAAGGAGACAGAAGAAATAGAACTTTACGGGCCAGGGAAAAGAATAAAGATAGGGGGAGGCCTAAGTAAGTCTCTACGACAAGACTACTAAAATGCCTGAAAGAATACCCGGACGTCTTTGCCTGGAGATACGATGACATGCCTGTGATTGACCCAAGATTCATCAATCACCGCCTAGCAGTAGATCCATCACGCAAGCCGGTCAGGCAAAAGAGAAGGAACTTCAATCAAGAATGAGTAAAGCAATAGCAGCCGAGGTCGAGAAATTACTAAAGGCAGGTCTCATCAGGGAGGCAAGATACCCAGATTGGGTATCAAACGTAGTGGTTGTCAGAAAAAACAATGGCAAGTGGCGAATGTGTGTCGATTTCACCGACCTGAACAAGACATGCCCAAAGGACAGCTTCCCTTTGCCGAACATAGACCAGCTAGTGGACGCCATAACTTGTCAGGGATTGCTGAGCTTTATGGATGCTTTCTCCGGATACAACCAGGTCAAAATGTGCCCTACAGACGAAGAGAAGACAACTTTCATCACAGATCAAGGACTTTACTGCTATAAAGTAATGCCCATTCGGGCTAAAGAATGCTGGAGCAACCTTTCAAAGGTTGGTAAACAAGGTTTTTAAACCACTCATCGGCACTACAATGCTAGTTTACGTCAATGACATGATAACAATGTCGAAAGAACCAAGCAATCACATGGCCGACCTAAAAAAGACCTTCGAGCTATTAAGGAAGCACAACCTGAAACTCAATCCAGAAAAATGTACCTTTGGGGTAGCCTCAGGAAAGTTTTTGGGCTACATGGTGAGTGCCCGAGGTATCGAAGCAAACCCACAGAAGATCCAGGAATACTGAGCCTAAAGTCCCCCAAGACAGTAAAAGAAGTACAAAGTCTGACCAGTAGAGTGGTTGCGCTCAATCGGTTCATATCACGAGCAACTGACAAATGCCACCCTTTCTTCAAGGTGATCCAAAGAGCAAAAAAGGATATCTACTGACTGGACGCCAGAGTGCGAAGAAGCCTTCCAGCCAAGCAGTTAAGCAGTATCTAGTACAGCGCCTCCACTCCTGGCAAAACCACTCCCGGGGGAAACATTATATTTATACCTGGCCGTTTCGGACGAGCAGTAAGTTCGGTACTGATATAAGAAACCCACAAGGTCCAGAAACCTGTTTACTACATCAGCAAAGCCCTCCTAGACGCCGAAACCCGATATCCAGTACATGAACTGGTCGCCCTTTCATTGATCACGGCAGCTCGGAAATTGCGGCCTTACTTCCAGGCCCATCCTATCAGGGTCTACACCGATCACCCCCTAAAACAAATTCTGCAGCGGCCGGAAGTTTCCGGCAGACTAGTAAAATGGTCGGTAGAGCTAAGTGAACACGACATCACCTACCTCCCGAGAGCAGCAGTGAAAGGACAAGCCTTGGCGGATTTTGTCACCGAATTTACCGAACCCCAGATCCTGACCATACAAGAAGACAAATGGGAGATGTCTGTAGACGGTTCCGCCAGCACACAAGGCAATGGCGTAGGAATCATCCTAAAAAACAACAAAGGAGAAGAAATCATGCTCGTCCTGAAATTCGCTTTCATAGCAACCAACAATGAAGCAGAATATGAAGCAATACTGGGCGGTTTGAGACTATGCACGGTATTGGGGATCCGAGATGTGGTAGTAAGGAGTGACTCGCAGTTAGCCATTCAGCAACTAAAGGGAGCATTTCAAGCCAAAGAACCTAGCATGATGGCCTATCTGACCGAAGTACGAAAATTAACAGGGAAGATGAGGGATGTACGCTTCGAACAAATCTCTCGAGAAGACAATTGTGAGGCAGACTCCCTGGCTCGGCTCGCCTCCTCAACAAAATCCGAGCACCCCAGAATAATCCCTTTGATTTACATCCAGGAAAGGAGCGTGGGGGAATCCGAAGTAGATGTTCTAGATAAAGAAAGCAAAACATCATGGATGCAACCCATCAGAAAATATCTGGAGACAGGAGAAACACCGGGAGACAAAACAGAGGCCAGAAAGTTAAGATACAAAAGCACCAGATTCTCCCTAATCAACGAGGTACTTTACCGAAGAGGTTACTCAGTACTAGCGGAAGAAGAGGCAAATTATGTGCTCATGGAGATACATACGGGCATTTGCGAAAGCCACGTCGGGGGTCGTTCAATCACTTTCAAAGCCCTAAGACAAGGTTTTTACTGGCCAACCATGCACCAGGACGGCATAGAAGTGGCTCGCAAGTGCGATGGATGTCAGAAAAATGCAAATCTCCACCACCAACCAGCAGAGCAGTTAACTACACTGCTCAGTCCATGGCCGTTCGCCCAGTGGGGACTAGACATCATTGGACCAATGCCACGAGGGAAAGGACAGGCAAAATACGCCATCGTGGCTATAGACTATTTCACCAAGTGGGTGGAAGCAGAGCCATTATCCGCCATAACGGAAAAGAAAGCCACTGAATTCCTAAGAAAAAATATCGTTTGCCGATTTGGAATTCCCCGAGCCATCATCACTGACAACGGGAAGCAGTTTGATAGCAAAAGCTTCAGAAAACTCTGCGAGGACCTCCAGATCGCCCTAAGATTCGCTACACCAGCCCATCCCAAGTCAAACGGACAGGTCGAGGTGACGAACAAGACCATCAAAGCTAACCTGAAAGCTCGACTCGGATCCAGCAAAGGCCTATGGGTCGAGGAATTACCAGAAGTACTGTGGGCACACCGGACAACCTATAAAGACTCCACAGGAGAAACCCCGTTCTCCTTAGCATACGGATATGAAACTGTCATCCCAGCAGAAATCGGGGTGACCTCCCACAGGGTCCAACACTACGAGAGCGAACAGAATGAAGGACTTATCAGAAACCACCTCGACCTGATCGAAGAGAAGAGAGAGAGATCGGCCATAAAAACAGCAATCTACCAACAAAGGATGGCCCGCTTCTACAATAAAAGGATTCGAACACGCACCTTCATCCCGGGCGACCTGGTCCTAAGAAGGGTCACCCTAAATACTCGAAGGCCAGAGGAAGGCTCGCTGGGCGCCAAATGGGAGGGGCTCTACAATGTGGTAAAAGTAGTAAAGCCAGGATTATACATCCTAGAACAGCTGGACGGCACAAGATTAAAAAAGTCATGAACGCCGAGATGTTGAGAAAATACTTCCAGTAAACTCTCCCTTCCTCCTTTTTGTTTACGACAAACAAATAAGGGACATAAATTCGAATACAGAGCCTCTCTCAAAATGACCCACAGAGAGTTGCAAGAAGGGCAGTATGTCCCCGAGTATAAATAAAAACTTTCTTTTTCCACCCGCTCTCCTAAAAAATAAAACTTTGCAAAACCATGTTCAAAAACCTCGGGGACATACTCAATACAACGGTCCAAAACCAAAAGAGCACAAAACTCAAAACTACCCGACCACGGCTACCATCATGAAGAAGGCATAAAGTCACACCGGAAACGTTCAACTCCATACAAACGTTAAAAAGCGAGGACGAAGGTACAGATCCATGAGAAGCATGGCACGAGAAAGGACGACACCCCCATGGCAATTATCTGCTTCAAACACCACCGAACAAAGGGAAGAATATGCCCTCATAAGCTTCAGAGCACCTCGGGGCTGGATTTCGTTCCGCCGAGGCCACTTGATTATTCAGCTCGGGGTCGGATTACGTCCCACCGAGTCATTGGACTGGGGACTGGACATTCCCCCAGAACCAAATATCTCTCTTGGCTCGGGGTCCTCAGGGACATACTCGATGCATAGGATCCATGAGAAGCATAGCACAGGGAGGGATAAATACCCCATGAAGCGATTCCTTACTCCAGTGTTACCGGACATAAGGAGGAACATACCCTTAGAATGTCGAACACTCTTTTGATCCTCAACTACCCGAAGAAATGGATCCGTGGGAAAGCATAGCACGGGGGACGATGATGCCCCCGTGACAATTGCTAGCTCCAGTGATGCCGGACCTAAGGAGGAATACACCCTTAGTAACCCGGACACTCTTTGATTCATTCATCATTTGGATCCGAGAGAGGCGCAGCACGGGGATGCGTTGTGCCCCTGTAGCGTGTGCCTGCTCCAGTGTGGTAAGGAGGAGCCCTCATACAATACACAGGCTCCCTAGGGACCCGACTTGTAGAGGATGTGCCCTCACCATTCAAACGCTCTACTGATCCAAATCCTGGTTCGCCGGGACTCTGAATTGAAAGATTCAGAATTGTGTTTTGGAAACCTCGGACAGGACACTGTCTTGAGGCATCCATGTTGTTGTTTATATTTGCAAAATATTTTTTGGGATAAGTGCTAAGTCACCCCCATCTTTTTAATCTTATTTTCCGAAGTTTTGATTTTTTGTTTTTTCACTAGACTGGCAAGGGGACGCCCGTGCCAGATTTGGTAGGGCTTCAAAGGTTGGTTCACTCTCCTTCTATACAAGTCCCAAAGATTACTCGGCTCGGGGCTGGATTTCATTCCGCCGAGGCCGCTTGTTTATTCGACTCAGGGCTGGATTTCGTTCCGCCGAGGCCGCTTGTTTATTCGGCTCGGGGCTGGATTTTGTTCCGCCGAGGCCGCTTAGTTATTTGGCTCGGGGCTGGATTTTATTCCGTCAAGGCCTTATGGTTTATTCAGCTCGGGGTCGGGTTACGTCCCACCGAGTCGGTCTTCTTTGGACTGGGGAGGTAACATTCCCCCAGAGCCAAGTGTTTTTTCTCAACTCGGGGTCCGGTTACGTCCCACCGAATCAATCCTCTTTGGACCGGGGAGGTAACATTCCCCCAGAGCCAAGTGTCTTCCTCAGCTCGGGATCGGATTATATTTCTCCAGCTCATGTTGTCCCCCACGGAGGGGTCTTAAGTGCTCGGGTAACAGGAAACATAAAGAAGAGCAAAAAGAGAAAGAGATAAGAAAGACATATAAAGATATATATATATATATATATATATATATATATGTCAAGATACAGTTTGAAATGTTATTACAAAAAAGCTAAATATACACAGGGCCCCGCACGGGCTACCCCTTCTCAATCAACCCGAACAAGGGCGAGACATTCTTCCTCGGCTGGTTCAGACATCAGTTGGGTGGGCTCGGCCTCGGAAGGGGGAACAGCAGCTTCAACCACGTCGACCTGGGAAACCCCTACTTCAGGGACAGGAGCAGGAACCTCAGGGCGGACTTCTTGGGAAACCTGGGAGACCGGAGCAACCGAAATCGGGTCGGGATCCATCGCTCCTTTAGGGGAAGGGGGCAACCATCCTTTAAACTCATCATCCGAGATCTCCCCCTTGCAGAAACGGATAGCCGCATGAATAGGCCTCATATCCAGGTAGGGCAAAACTATTGGAATGATCTCGGCGCAATCCCCGACCCCATCGAGACGAATCGCATCTCTCTTTTCTTCCAAATCTACCTCTTTTCACAGGAGCTCGTCCCGGGCCCGTCCAAATTCCTCCTCCTTGACCCGCAGCTTATACTCCACGCTGCCTATCTCCACCTTGAGGATCCCAATCTCAGTTCGGGCATCCACCAAACTTGCCCTCGCTTCTTCAGCGTTCTTCCGCTCTAGAGTGGCAGCAGCCTTAAGGGCTTTATTTGTCTTGACAGCTTCAACCGCATCCAGCTCGTGATCCTTATTCTTCTCCTCAGCACTAGCCAGCTTGGCCTCCACCTCAGAAAGACGGTTTTGAAGCCTCTGGGATTGCCCGCCTTCGGACAAAAGGCTTATGAACAAATCCTTATTCTTAGCCGCCAAATAATTTGCCTGCCGAGAAAGAAAGTGAAGTTAGAAAAAAAAAGGTCCAAAATACACCTCGGATATGGAAGAAAAGCATAAAAGTGACCTGGGCCAACTGGGAGCACAGCTTTGCGACCACCTCCTCAGGCGAAAGGTCCTTGAACCTCAGAATCTTTTCAGGAGGTACGGCCTCGGCCAGCTCATTGAAAGCCGGGACCAGATGGGAAGTAGCCTCCCTAATATCCTTCCTGAGGTCATCAACCCCCAGAATCACGAAGCCTTTTAATTTCTTGGAAGGGCCCCCCTGCCGAGCTGGAGCTCCTCTGCTCGGAGCCTCCTCCTCCTCCAATTCCCGCCCCAGCTGAGTATCTACACAGCTCCAAATTGACGCTTCCTTCTCCTGGAAGGTTTTTGAGGGCTATCAAGACGGGTAGCACCCATTGAAAGCACCCCGAAAAATGAAGATGGGCCCTGAGAGCCCGGCCGTTCCACCCCATCAGCCACCCTTTTAGCCTCATAATATTCAGGCCGCTTCCAGGGGTGCCAGCTCCACCAGGACTAGTTTTCTTTGAAGCACCGACCAACTTCTCAAGATACTTCGGCCTCTTTGACATGCCTGCAAAAAAGCAAAGACAAAAGGAGAAATCAGAACCTGAGCATACCAAAAAGAAAGAACATAAATGACATGCTCGGAAAACCTAGGAGTTAGTTAAACAAACAGTAACAGATCTACCTATCAGACCCGAGACTTTTGGAGGAGCAACCCGAATCAGGCCGGACTCAGCAAAGGCCATATCATTTATCAACTCCCTCCAAAGACCGGCATACCGCCGAGCCCAGAATACCCGCTTCCGGACCTGGTGGGAAACCTTGGGAGCATCCCTCCAGCAGGCTAAAAAAAAAAAAAAAAAAAAAAAAAAAGGGATAAGAATCCAAACATAAAAAGCTAAGGGAAGAGAAGCTAAAAGTCAATCTCCTAACCTCCCGCTCTAAAGATATCCGGTACCAGGATCTCCCCATCATCCGACCTCAGGGTCCGTCCCCAATCTCCAGTTGCCCAGAACCAGAGATCCTTGAAGTTCTTATTGGAGTCAGGGAGCTTCTGGACGACGTTTAACGAACTGTCGTAAGCAGAGAGGTAGTACCAACCGTGATGAGCCTTTGGGTTGGCCTTCAACCGATACAACCTCTTCACCTCTTCAAAAGAAGGTTCACCAAGTCCCGCCCGATGCCAAGCTACATATAACCCGGCCAAAATCCTCCAACTGTTTAAACTCAGCTGACAGGGGGCGATCTCCATCTCGGCCAACATCCAGGCAAAATAGGGTTGAATCGGCAGCCGTAGTCCACACTTAAAGAAAACGGGAAGAAGTGCCACCGAGCCCTCATCAGGTTGACTAGCACGATCCATCGGTCCGGGAACTTCAAGGGCAATGTCTATTGGAATATCGTATCGTTCCCGCAGAAATGCTAGATCGTCTTCAGTTATCTTGGAAGGCCGATTCATATCCAGATCCGAGCTGTCAAGTTCACTGGGCTCTGGATCCCTCCGAGGGACCCTCTGGTGGTAAGTATCATGCTCAACTTCAGAAGGGGTAGGGGTAGTATCAAGGTATTCCACACTGGGTGCCCCCGAGCCCGAGGAGAGCTCTTCAGCAAGGGGAGTTGAGGTTTTAACAGGGTTTTCAGGGGAAGAACTGTTGTCAGACATCCCTGACAATCCGAAATACAGAAAAGGAAGGGGAAGTCAGTCTGTAGCTAAGAAACTACTCAAGGTTTCCGTATTAGCTAAGCAGGTGGTTTCTAAAGCGCCCTAAGCAAAATCCAGCAAATCATAAATTTTCCCTAGCAACATTCAAAAATAACAACAGATTCACAACACACAAATGTGAAGAGGTCGTTCAGAAGACTTACTTGTCCTTTTCGGAAAGGTTAAAGGTTACACAGTGCGTTTTGCCCGTCCCTTATATTCACAGGTCACAGCAGAGAGAGAGAAAGAAAATCCACGGTTGAAAGGAACTCCAAGAAGCACTGAGTTGAACGAGTCACGGAAATGTTTACAGGTAGGAAGGAGAAATTACCAAAAGGATTGCACAGTGAAAGCCTCGTCCTCTTATAGTCAGGGTCAGGACGCTCGTGGCCATTGGATCGGAATAAGAAACTCGGATGAACGCCAAGTGTCGACTACAGAAGAGGTCTGCCAAAATTAAACAGACGGTTGAGATAAGCTCACTATTAAGACGCCTCTACACGGTTGATTCGCTTCTGTTTTAGCGGGAACCCGGCGGATGTTTGACAAGTGTCGAAACTAGAAAAAACCCTAAAGATGATTTGATGGGCATTTAAACAGACGTGACTGTTGCGCGTCTCAAGAAAAGGCGTTTGAACAGAGGCGACGTAACATATCGATTCAACACCAGGTCGACCTCCAAACATAGTAAATCGGCACACCATCTTTATATAGTTCCCGGCACCAACTTGTACACTCGTTGGAACCGAGAACTAGGAGACAGATGTTGATGGTGTTTTCAGGCACTATGATATCTAAAGCAGCACGACAAGGATAGAAGGGTAATTCCCTTCTTGGGTGAAATCATTAAAGCCAAACCGACCCCCTTTTGCAAAAAGAGAACAAGCACCTTGCGGCTTCAGACCGACCACACAGCTAAAGACCGAGCACTTTATTACCGGTAACCGAGCACTTGGGTTCAGATAACCGGCCACTAACAGGTCGACAGCAGCATTCTCAATACAAAAGACTATCATGACCGACCTCATTCAGACCGACCAGATGGCGAGATATGTTCAAGAAGATGACACCCTATTCTTGCGGATAAGATAAACAAGTTATCCCCATTTCACGAGGAAAAACAATGAGTCAATATCCAAAAAGGAATAGGAAAAGTGGAGGCAACATTGGATCATGAATCCTTACAAGAGGAGGAGACTAATTCAACTAGGAATTCTTATACATATAGGAGTCTGATTTCTGTACTATTATAAATAGGAGGGCAGAGTATGTGTAAAGGCATCAGAATCAAACTTGGGAAAAACACAAGGTTCACGAGTTTCAGTAATAAAACTATAGTCCTGTTTGCGCCCGTGGACGTAGGTCGGACAAAAATCCGCCGAACCACGTTAAAACTCTTTGTTTGATTGGCGTCTTGTCTATCTTTTGCTAAATTTGCTTTTGGTCCCTCATAACCAAATAAATTCACTATTGAAGGAGGATTACCTCGGGAGTAATATTCCATATTGCCCTGAGACCAAAATCCACCGTCAACAGAAGGTGATATGGATACTCACCCATGAGCTTAGAAGCTTCAACATCCATGAATTTTTTGAAATCCTAAATCCGATCAATGTAAGTATTCCGCAACTTTCTTGATTAATTCACACAATAATCACGCTTAGAGATCCCGTGGCATGTATAGGACACTTACAATACGAGTGCTACCTATAACATTGCTTATCTTTCTTTTTTTGATGTAGGTTCAGATTCGATGTTTAATCCTTTCCAAGATAATGTGAATGATACAATTCAAGGTGATAAAGATCAAGTCCATATTTCTAAAGATCCATTGTATGTTCTTGGGGGCTTATTACAAGGTCTGGAACCAATAAGATCAAAGAAGTAATGCAAGAATATGTTCAACAATGTATAACCGAATCTTTATCAACATTCAAGACATGTACAAATCAAGAGGAACCAACCTTCATTAACATCATTCAAGTTATATAAGATGAAGTTGGATCCATTTGAAGACGAAGTCCTACATATGTCATGTGCAACTTTTGCTTAAATGGGCCTGAGTTATTTTATCCATTTAATTTGTTAATTAAATACATTTAATTTGTGTCATTTGTTTAATGGGTTAGTTGGGATAATTAAGGGAGTTAGGCGTGAGGTACCTTACTTAGGCTTTAAGTTTGATTTGTCACAAACATAACTTGTGGCTTAAGTATATTACACTTAATTTGGGGATATTCAGTTACTGTGTTCTTACAAGGATTTGAAAAATCAGTAAAAACACAACACAAAAAGGAAATCCATAATCAGCCTCTGTTACTGAGCCCCTGATATGATGCTTCAGACCCTGATGAGTTGATTCAGACCCTGATGAGTAGAGCGGACTCTGATGAGCAGAGCGGACCCTGATGAGTAGAGTCAGACCCTGGTGAGCAGACCCACACGAGCAGACCCTGACGAGTAGAGTTAGACCCTGATGAGTAGACCCTGACGAGTAGAGTCTGACCCTGGTGAGCAGACCCTGAAGAGCAGACCCTGATGAGTGGACCCTGAAGAGTGGATCCTGATGAGCGGACCCTGAAGAGGAAGGTGCTTCAGACCTTGAAATCAGCCCTTGACGATTCAGAAATCAAATTAGAACCGATCCAGCAAACAAGATCAGACCTAATGCTTCACTATTCCGAGGCTTGTGATGCGGCAACAATCTCCTTTAAACAAATTCATCCCCTACCGAAGGTGCAGTAGAACGTGAGACGTTTGTCTCCCAGGATGCAACAGAAATAAACAAGTATGGGCACTACCAAACTTGTTTCCAACGAACCACAAAGTGTTCGAACTCTTCTAACAAAAACAAAGAAAATTCAAGGAAAAATGCTTTTTCTTAAAACGAAAACTGTGTGTTTATTTTGTCTTGTGTATTCTATATCTCAAAAACGAAAATACTGCCCCCTTTAAAAAGAAATAAACATGCCAATTAAATCACATTAGTGGGAGACCTTTCATTCGCAGTAACCACCAAGTTAATTAATAGAATTAATTTAATTGTTATGGAACTTCAAAAGGCTTGGAAAAATAAAGAGACAGACTTGCAAAATTGGCTGGGCCGGGCCCGCACAATTTGGTATGACATTCGTGTACACAGGACGCGCAGGTGAACACGAGTCAGGCCTGATCGGATTTTGATTTGCACCATCTGAGCGCGCACGTAGAGAGAGCCTCTATCCTTATAACACTTACCCATCTACATATGAACAATTATATATAAGCACAATTTCTCTCTATTAGCTTTCACATGTGGGACTAGATCATTTCTCTTTATCTTCCAACACCAATGGGTGAACTTTGAACAATAATTTCTCATTCACCCAAGCACCATTTTAAGCATATGAATATATCATTTCGAACTACTCACAGAGGAGTATCCGAATCACTCAAAAACAACCACTAACACGAAGTGAACCATGCTTAAAATTGTACCTCAAAATGCTTACTTGTGAGCATTTTCCAACAAAGTAAACTAAGATAAGATAAGATAAGGATAAGCTCTAGGGTGTGTAGGAAGTCTTTGATTTCATTAATATTTTGGGTTTATTTTATGTTACCTTATTTGTATAGGATTAAGATTTGCTTTTTATTGAAATAACTTTCATTATGTAATTTAGAGACTAATTTTTTGGTGATTGGATAATAAAAATTATCGATCAAGTTCTTCCTCAAACTTGAAAGAATTGCAGACTTATCAAAGGTGTTATTGACCTTGTGGTGTTTTAAGCATCATGATTCTTAAGACTTTACTTCTCAAGGATTTCGATCTTCTAACCTTTCTTGGTGATCCTTGGCAATATTTTCAATCTAGTTGTGGATTTTACGTGCTTTGTTCTCATAGGATTTACATCAAAAACACTATAAAAAGTTCCAAAATTATAGATTTGGTATAATAGTCAAAGCAATAATTGGAGATAATTCAAGATTTGGTATAAATTTTAGGGTATATTTTATACCAAATATAAAGTTCCGTTTGGAGATGCTCTTATCATTCATAATATTAAATCTCAACTATTTATTTTATGGGTAAAGTATTGATTTTTTTTTACACATAAAAAGGGCAATGTTAATATGTCACTTGCGGAATTAAATAGTGACAATTCAGCCTTTGAATTATTACAAAACGTGAAACTATATTTTATATAAGTGTGGTAAAATACCTGACCGGGTGGAGCTCAATAGAAATTTTTTAATTTTTATTGAAAAAAATATTTATTTTCTAATTTTTTTTTAATACTTTAAAATGAAAAATTTAAGAATTTCTATGTTAAAATGAAAAATTTAAGAATTTCTATGTTTTTATTGTTTTTATATTAAATTTTAAAAATTTAGTTATAAATGTGTATATTTAGAATTAAAAATTCATTTATATAATTAAAAAAAAAACTTATTTTTATTAATAAAAAATGGGTCGGGCCCAGGCCTTGGTTTTTTACCACTCGCATAAGATGATGATTATATATATGGCCAAAAAAGCCCGAGCTCAGTCCTACCCGCCCGAGATTAAAAAACATAGGCAATGTTTTACAATGGTAAGTCGGACTCGAAATAAAAAAAATTATTAATCTCAAGATTTTTGAATTATTACTGATTTTAGTTAAAAAAAAAAAAAAGGGCTAGAAAAAGCTCGAATCCGAGCCCGAGACGGGTCAGGCCAGTCTAATAAAATTTCAGGCCAAACTATTTCAGAGTTTGGACTTTTCTTGTGATTTCCGGCTTAGGTCGGGCTTCTCAAATGTCAGACTAGGCCTGACCCATTGCCACTAAGCATGGCAAAAAAGCCTAGGCCCGGGATAAAAAATCCAAGGCCGGTGTAATATCCCGAATATTTTTCGGGACGATTCTAGAAGCTTTCCGAATTGAAGTTTGGAATTTGAAACTGATTGATATTCGAAATTAAGGCTCTATGTGTTGGAAAATAGATTGGAATATTTTTAAGTGAAGTTTCGTCGTGTTGGAAAACGCGTGGTTTTGAGAATCGGTTACATGATTTTTGATTATAGCGTTTTACGCGTAAAAGTTTCTTGTTTCGGCTATAAAGATAGCAAACGAACTCCGATTGAGCTGATTTCTAAACCATCAGACTCGTTTTTCCGAGACAAACAACTTTCGAAATTTACATCAGAAGTGTTCGAAAGTATAAATATCCGTAAAAACCTCATGATACAGGCCTGATTGTAATTTTACGGGGGGTCTAAACGTAAATTTTCAGAATTCCTCTATTAATACCCTTATGTTTCCATAATTACAAAAAAAAAAAATCAAAATCTTCTCAAACACCTCCACCCTGCGTCCTGGTTCGTGAGGCTCGTCGACCGGTCGGCCGACGACCTAGGGGGTGCGCCCGCCACCCCCGTCTGAAGGTGGCTGGCGGCGGGTCCAGATCGCCGCCAGCGGTGAGAAAAAATGAGGAATGTGCGCGAAATGGGTTTGGCGATCCGGCTCATAATTCATTTCACGACCCGAGCCACCCGTCAAATCGAAGCTCTCGTAGAGTAAAATAATGGTATAAATTGAATTATTTAAGTATTAGTATATTGAATATGAGCATTCGGTAGAATCCGAGTGAAAACGTAACGAGTTTGAATGATCCGATAGAATATGCAAGTTTTTGGTAAAAGTGATTTTTTGCGTATAAGATGTATTTTGATTTTAACGATATTTATGAGTTATTTATGATATTACGAACATGTTTGGATAAATCCGAGTAGGTTCAGAAGGTTCGGGATCTTTCCGTAGCGTTTGCGGAAATTTTTTCAGAAGAATTTCCAAAAACACGTAAACCGAGAATTTGAAAAAACTGATCACTTGGGTTGGTTTATAATGATGTTATAAGATTACCGGAACTGAAACCATTGAGATTGGACTTGTTTTGGTTATTCCGGAAAGATCCAGGATTTTATCGTAGTTAAGTCTAGAATACCGTAAATCGCGATTCTGATGGCATTTTCGCCATTTGTTTTCACAAATGTGACTAAGACTTTGAGTGCTCACGAAGCCAGGTAAGTAACCCATGCGATGAGAACTTAAATTAGTGATTTTGTGTTTGATTATATATATATATATGAATGACATGTTAGGATAAAAGATGATAGTTAAGGTATATTCTTGAGAACGAAGTTCGAGATTATGTATGGTTAGGATAATCGACTACCACATGTATGGATATTTGTTATTGATATGACATGAAGTGAGACATGAAATGAGCTTAATGTTCATGTGTATGTATGGATGTATGGAAGTGTATGAATCGGTATTAATATGGATTCGTGTATGTAAATGTATGAGTATGTATAAGCATGTGTATTAGCATATGAACGCGTATTTGTATATGTATGACATGATTGGATACATATATGAATGGTGAACGTTGATTGATAAGTAAAGAATGTGAGGATTGTAAAGGTCATGATATCAGAATTCGAAGTAATAAATATATTCATATGATTGATATATGTATATAAATGTATGTGTGTGATGATTCTGAATGATTAAGCAATGTTTGTCGTGTATATGTTTGGGTATGAGAAATTGTGTAATGAGTTTGTGACACGTGACATGTATACATGTGGGTATGTTTAATTGGTTAACGATTTTGTGGAGTACTTATTTCAGAGTTTAAATTATGATTTCAGATATGATTTTTGCATATCACTTGACTAAATTGATTTTCACTTGAAATGTTGATTTCACTCAAGTTGAGACATATGATTTAAGCTTTTTGATAAAGCTTGGTTTCGGATAAATACTTTGATGATGAAATGATTTCAAAGGTATGAATTTATGATTTTGGAGGCATATGGCAAAAACCCACCTCAGATGTAACTTGACTCAGATATGAAATTGACGGATATCGGTAACGAATCTGGTACTTGTGCACACAGGATACATGACTAGGGATGACAGATGTCCCTAGATCCCAGGTATTGGGTGTAGGAAATGACTTTCCTTAGTGCGGCGGAAGTTTCTTGTGGTGGCACCAGCTCCGGTATGGATCTTTAAAATTTTCTTTGCCTGCTCCCTTTATTGTAGTAGCCAAGATCAATCTTTTGGTGTCCAACACTTGGATCAACCACTAGATCTTCTGAACTATCACTCGAAACCAACAAACTGAAGTGTGGGCTTCACTCACAAAGATCAAACCTCTAAACTATTTAGAGATTTAGGATGTCACAATGGTGTTTGGCTCTTTAGAATTTCAAACACTCTCACAACGCTTGTGTAAGAGAATATAATCTCTGTCATTTTTCTCACTTCTTAAGGTTAACATTTTGCATTCATTCACACAAGTGTTATGAGAAAGAATTTGAGAGAAAATAGAGAGAGTTTAAAAATTCACAAGTGTTGTGAGAGTGTTTGAAATTCTAAAGAGTCAAACACCATTGTGACATCCTAAATCTCTAAATAGTTTAGAGGTTTGATCTTTGTGAGTGAAGCCCACACTTCGGTTTGTTAGTTTCGAGTGATAACGTTCGAACGCCCGTCAAACACCACACAAACATTTTCAGCCCAGACCTGGGAATATATATATGTTTTAAATTGTTTATTAACATATCATATAGCCTATGGTGCCTATTCTTGTATTTTCACATGCCATAACATGTAGATATGCATGATATTCTAGTCATAAAATATGATTTTATGTAATTTAAAAGTTAAATAAGAATATGAGATGCATGCAAATGGATTAATAAGATTAATTGGTTTAAAGTTTAAAAATTGTGAATTCAAGTTTTAAAAACAAATGGACCTTATGAGTACATTATTTTCCTTGGTTTATCAGATGGAAACCCGGACATAAATTCCATAGCCAATTCTGAATGGACGGTAATATGGTCTGCACTCGGAGATACAATACCACATACATTTGGAATAAATAATGTGCTTTTATCGATTAAATGATTTAATGACATTTGGTCCGTTCGTTGAATTCTAAATTTTAAAACCTATTAGTGGATTAATAATTTAATAGTTAAATTGATTAGATCATTATAACAACTTGATTAAATTAGTTTAATTAAGTTAATTAGTTAGTAGAGACTAATCGGGATTAGTGAATAAAATTTTAAGAGTTAAAATTGGTTATATCACTAAATTATCAACTAGTATTAATAAAATTATGACTTTAGCCGAGCATAATCTAAGATTCATAAGATAATAGTGAGATAGAAACCTTATACTTCTTAATAGTGAGTGAGAGAGGGGTATACCACGATATATCTCGCGATCTATATTGTTATCCAGAAACGTGAGATTCAATAGGCGCCTCGAGACGGATTTTATTTCGTCCCCCTACTGACGGTGTCCTTTTTGGGTCAATATCAGGTTTGGATTCCGAAAGGATAGGGACTTTAGATGTATCTGGTGATTTGACCTACCCTACGGCGGCACTTCACTAGTTAAGTCCAAGGGTTCTTAAATAATGGGTCACACTTACAAATGAATGATTAAGTTGTTAATCAAAGTTTACTTGATCAAAATAACGATAGTTGATTAATATAGGAATAAGAGTTATTTCAGATATATTAATCAATTGAGAATGTCTCAGTCTATCATGTGAATACTTGACCTACCCTACAGCGGCACTTATTTGTGGGATGATAGATAACCGCGGCATAATAATTCTTTTTGGTTTCTAATTCATTATACATTGATTATGCATCATGTTTAATTTTATGCCTAAATGTTTGACAATTTTAATATGCGACGAATGAATGTTGAATGCTCGTTTATTATTTTTTCATCCATGGCATCTGCAATAATCTCCATTCTCAAACAACAAGAAAAATTAACTGGGGATAATTATGTTAAATGGAAAAGTGACATGAATGTTATTTTGGTCTGCGAGGACCTTAAATTTGTCCTAATGGAGGAATGTCCTCTTGAGCCAGCACCATAGTTATTTGATAGAATCCATGTCTGAGGTTCTTGCTGCACAGCATGAGCCTATAGTGACAGCATCAATGATTATGCAATCATTACAGAACATGTTTGAGCAACCTTCAGACCGGCAACAACATGAGGCAATAGTCTCTGTATTGACCGCTAGAATGAAGGAAGGCACATTAGTCCGAGACTATGTGTTAAGGATGATGTCTCATCTTAATATGGCCAAAACCCATGGTACACGTATCAATGTGCAAAACCAGGTGACAATGATCATGGAAACCATTTCGAAGAGTTTCATGCAGTTTAAAAGTAATTGTTCTATGAATAAGTTGACTTTTACGTTGACTGAACTGCTGAATAAGCTCACCTATTACGAGTCTGTTATGAACGGTTCTCGTAGGTCCAATGTCGAGGCAAATGTTGCTGAATCTTCTAAATCTGCAAAGAAGAAGAAGAAGAAAAGCAATTGGAAGACAAAGGAAAAACCAATGAAAAAGAAGAACAACAAAAGCTCCAAATGAACCAATGCCAAAGGAAAATGTTTCCATTGTGAACAACAAGGGCATTGGAAAAGGAATTGTCCAAAATACCTTGCAGAGCTTAAAGAGAAGAAGAATACAGGTAAATACGATTTACTTGTCATTGAGTCTCTTTTGGTGGAGGATGATAAATCCATATGGATTATTGATTCCGATGCCACTAACCATGTTTGTTGTTCTTTGCAGCTACTTGACTCATTGAGGGACCTTGCTGAAGGTGGCTTTACCATGAGAGTTGGAACATGAGATGCTATTTAGAAAAAAGCAGTGGGAGATTCCAAGTTAAACTTTAATAATAGTTATTTATGTTTAAATGGTGTGCTATATATTCCTGATTTTCGCAGGAATTTGATTTCTGTAACAAAACTTATGGAATGTGGTTTTTCTATTTCATTTAATAATAAGTCAATTATTATTAGTAGAAATGGATTAAAGATATGCACAGGAAACTCCGAAAATAATCTATTTGTATTAAGGCCGTTAATGCATGAATCACTACTTAATACTGAAATGCTTAAGATTGAAAGATCTAAAACTAAACGGTAAAAGATTTCTCATGATGATACCTATTTATGGCACCTTAGACTTGGTCACATTAACCTTGACCGGATAGATAGACTAATTAAGAACAAAGTTTTAAGTCAGTTAAAACTCGGTACCTTACCTGTCTGCGAATCATGTCTAGAAAGCAAAATGACTAAGAGATCTTTTACTGGAAAAGGGATAAGAGCCAAAGAAACACTTGAGCTA
The DNA here is from genome assembly GCA_019454045.1 of Zanthoxylum bungeanum. Taxonomy (NCBI): domain Eukaryota; kingdom Viridiplantae; phylum Streptophyta; class Magnoliopsida; order Sapindales; family Rutaceae; genus Zanthoxylum; species Zanthoxylum bungeanum. Next base: position 10,452 of record SKCR01044827.1, on the reverse strand, counting down.
ATACATTCGGACGTTTGCGGACCGATGAATGTAAAAGCCCGAGGTGGTTTTGAATACTTCGTCACTTTCATTGACGATTATTCCAGATATGGGTATGTTTACCTAATGCAGCACAAGTTAGATACATTTGAAAAGTTCAAAGAGTATCGTGATGAGGTTGAGAACCATTTAGGTAAAAGCATTAAAATTCTACGATCAGATCATGGAGGAGAATACCTTGATAGAGATTTCGAGGAATTCTTAGTTGAGCATGTAATTATTTCACAGCTCACAACACCTGAAACACCACAACAAAATGGTGTTGCAGAAAGGAGAAATCGGACCCTACTAGACATGATGAGAATAATGTTTAGGTATAGCACTCTACCTAGTTCATTCTGGGGGTATGCATTACAAACTACAATGTATATCCTGAATGTAGTTCCTTCTAAGTCTGTTCCTAAGACTCCATTGGAGTTGTGGAATGGTCGTAAAGCTAGTTTGCGACATTTTCGCATATGGGGGTATTCGGCACATGTGCTAAATAACAAGACTACTAAGTTGGAATCACGTTCACATGTGTGCCTATTTGTAAGCTATCCTAGGAAACTATGGGTGGATTCTTTTATAGTCCAGAAGATAATAAAGTATTTGTGTTGAAAAATGCTACATTCCTTAAGGAGGACTATATGAGAGAGTTCAAACCTCGAAGTAACGTGTTACTTGAGAAGTTACTTGCTGGTACGACCAGTACACCATTGTCAAATGTTGACAAAGACATTACACCTTCTACATCTGAAAGTCAGATGCAAGTTTATCAGGATACCATACCACCTAGACGTAGTGGGAGGGTTGTAAGACAACCTGAACGCTATCTAGGAAATGGTGAGGTGCAAGTTGTTGCATCTTGTGATGGTATAGATGATCCATTGACCTATCGTAGTGCAATGGAAGATACTGATAAAGAGGAATGGCTCAAAGCCATGAACCTCGAGATGGAGTCTATGTACTCCAACTCAGTCTGGGAACTTGTAGACCAACCTGATGGAGTAAAACCCATAGGTTGCAAGTGGATCTACAAGATAAAAAGAGGAATAGATGGGAAAGTACATAATTTCAAGGCTAGGCTAGTGGCAAATGGTTATACCCAAAAGAAGGTAGTTGACTATGAAGAAACTTTCTCGCTAGTAGCTATGCTTAAATCTATCAGGATTCTTCTTTCCATTGCCGCATATTATGACTATGAGATTTGGCAAATGGGCGTCAAGACTACATTCTTGACTGGAAATCTTGATGAGAGTATCTATATGGTAAAACCAGAGGGGTTCATTACCCAAGGTCAAGAGCAAAAGGTTTGCAAGTTGCAAAGGTCCATTTATGGACTTAAGCAAACATCTAGATCTTGGAACATAAGGTTTGATACTACGATCATGTCTTATAACTTTGAGCAGAACATCGATGAGCCTTGTGTCTACAAGTGCATCATTGATGGGAATGTGGTTTTCCTTGTGTTATACGTCGATGATATTTTACTCATTGGGAATAATGTAAAGATATTATCGGACGTGAAAATTTGGCTAGCTAACCAATTCCAAATAAAAGATTTGGGAGAGGCAAGTTATGTACTTGGGATCCAGATTATTCGGGATTTCAAGAAATGACTGTTAGAAATGTCTCAAGCAACCTATATCGACAAGATTCTTGTGCGATTTGGTATGCATAATTCCAAGTAAGGTAATTTACCTTTCAGGCATGAAATTCATTAGTCTAAGGAACAGTCTCCTAAGACACCTCAAGCAGTTGAGGAGATGAGACATATACCATATGCTTCAGCAATTGGAAGTCTTATGTATGTTATGTTATGCACGAGACCAGACATCTGTTTTACAGTGGGAGTAGTCAGTAGGTTTCAATCCAACCCAGGATTGGACCATTGGGTAGCGGTGAAACATATTCTCAAGTATCTTCGGAGAACGAGAAATTATATGCTTGTATATACAAGTCAGGATATGATTCTGAGAGGATATACAGGCTCTGATTTTCAGACGGATGTTGATTCTATAAAATCAACATCTGGATCATTGTTCACCCTAGGTGGTGGGGCTATAGTATGGATGAGCATAAAACAATCATGTATTGCAGACTCCACCATGGAGGCTGAAAATGTAGTAGCTTGTGAAGCAGCTAAGGAAGCAGTCTGGCTCTGTAAGTTCTCGGCAGATCTGGAAATTGTTCCAGATATGGCTAAACTGATCACACTTTATTGTGATAATAGTGGTGTAGTGGCGAACTCCAAAGAACCAATAAGCCACAATATGGGTAAGCATATTGAGAGAAAATATCACTTTATCAGAGAGATAGTGCAGAGAGGAGATGTCGTTGTCACGCAGATTCCATCCGCAGACAACCTGGCTGATTCGTTTACAAAGACCTTATCGGTTAAAGTGTTTGAAGGTCACCTAAAGGGTTTAGGATTACATGACATGTCCCAGTTGCTCTAGTCCAAGTGGGAGATTGTTGGGATTTATGTCCTAAAGCTTCATGTATTGTAAAACAGAATTGATTATTGTAATAATAATAAATGCATTATTCATTTTATCAAAGTTGTTTGATTTATATCGCATATTGTCCAATTGTCTTGTTTACCTTGATTACTATTGTACCTTCAGACTTAGTGTATGTTTGATGCACAAGAGGGCTTATGTCTGAAGTTAGTAATCTAAATAGTCCATAGGGAGTAAACAAAGAGGGTACCTTGTTTGTGGTTTATCTATAGCTGTGGTCCATTTTATACTTGTATGACGACCTTGATCCGGGATCGTTCATGTAGTGACATGGGAGTGAAGTCACCTTGTATGATGAGATCATATAGGACTAGACTCAGATAAATACAGATTTCTTTTAATATCCGTTAACCGAAGAAATTCATTTTATCTAATAGATGGTCATATATGAATTCGATCTTAATCCTGAGTATACTATGAACTCCTGCATGACAGATATGTCCTTTGATTTACTATGGTGAGGTTGGTGTTGCATTCCCGGCCAATAACTACGTATTTTGGGGATATGGTTTGGTGTGTAGCTGTGAACGTTTTACATAGATATATAATTCACTCCTTCTTACGAGAAACAGAAGAATATATTTTTTAAGAGTTGATTCGGGACTTGAATTGATTCGGGACTTGTATGTTGTCATCAGATTAAGAGGAGATTTATAAGTTTGAGTATAATCACATATATTTGATTTCTATTTAAGTTCTTATTGTCACTTGTTATATTTTCATAAGATGTGAGTTACTTATTGAGCTTTATAGCTCACACCCCAACAATTTGCTAGTGTTACAGGTTCACATTGAACCTAAAGAGCTAGAAGATTATTGAGGCGTTTTGCAGACAGCGGATCATCTCGATGCAATCAAGTTGGTTTTGAGTCATTGTATGGTTTGAGATGTGTTATGGGCTCCCACGACCTTAGTTTTATTTATTTGTATCACATGTGTAGTTTTAATCGTGCTAAGCACGTAGTTGTTTATAGTTATTCTGTCTAATGTCAGGCCGAAGGCCTATTTGCTTATGAGTTGAGATTATGTCAGGCCAGAGGCCTATTTGCTTATGATTTGAGAATAATGGTTTGTATTTAATATCAGGACAACTCGAGGTGTTGAACTTTGATCAAGGTTTCATGATTTTTAGCAGAGATCATGTCGAAATTTTAGTAGCATCAGAGGCTTATGAAGATGAGTTTTCATGTCTCCTGCCGGTAGCATCCTGACATTAGGTAGGATGTTACAGCCGAGCCCTGAAATATGAGGCCTGAGTTAGGCTTAACACAAGAAGTCCGGGCCCGGGCTTAAAAAAAATATTAATATTAATATAATAAAATATATATATATATATATATATAAATAATTTTTTTATTATTAAAAAATTGGGCCGAAGCCCGAACCCGAGACATGCCGGACTTTTCCTGAGCCTGATCACACTTAGATGATTAGGGTTTGGTAGAAATAAATTATTAAAAGAATTTTCCCGCTCAAAAGCAGAGCTAAGCTAACAGTTTACAGAAAGAAGGAAAGAGATCCAAACCACGTTGCCGTAGCAGTAAAAAAATTGAAAACAAAATATCAAAATGAGTAGACAAACAAGAAAGAAAATTCAGAGAAAATTGAAAATCAGAGGCTACGCCTCAAAATAGACGCTTTCGTTCGTAAATCGGTTTCCCGACGCTGAAGAGAGGCCATCGATCTCCTCCTCGATAAGCTCGAACACGAATCCTCTTGTACCATTTATTATTATTATTATTATTTTTTTTATAATTCAATTTTATGTTTTCTTGGTTGATTTATTTATTTTTTGTTGAATTGGCACTGAAATCTTCGACAATAGACAAAGAATCGGTGAATCGAGTGATTAGTGTATTGTTAGAAGCGGAGGCTGCTGCCGAAGAGGATCGTGGTTCTGTTTCTTCTCATTCTGCTATTCGTGTGATCGATGCCTTTTTGGTTCCTAAAATTTCGATACGATTCTATCAAGAAACAATTTTATCAGTACGTTATGTTTTATGCTCACGCAATTTTAACTATTTATTCTCACCTACTATATATGTCTCCGTGTTTGGACTTTTTAATTTTACTTGAGCCTAACTGCCTAAGTGCATGTTTAATTATATAGTTCTTTACTATTGAAAAAAAGAGATAAAGAAAATGAAAATAAATATAAACGCCACATTGATTATAGTGCGGAATGAACTAAAACCCAGGAAAAATACAGGCTCCAATGTAATTTTTTTTCTAGTGTATTGTAGCTCGTGATTTTGTTTTTGTTTTTGTTTTTTAGCAACTTTAAAAAAATGCGGACTATCATGTCATAATTTAAAAACTCCATCTAAGGCGAGCCTTGAGGCGCGGCCTCGGCCGTCTTGCGGCCAGCGGCGCATTGAGACTGTTACTTCAGGCAGAATTTTCAACGAGCCCGCCTAATGAAGCCTTGAGCCAGGGCAGTTACAAGCGGTTTGAGGCTAACGTCTTGTCCCGAAAGCCTAAAAATTGCTATTTTTTTTTTTAAAATAAAAAATTATATAAGGGAGCTGAAAATCGGGATAGAGAGTCCTGACTTGAGTTTCTTTACCGGTTAAAAAGCTAAAGAAAATAAAATCCCAATCACTGTTCTATAAAAAGGTCTAGGCGGTCGCCTAGGCACTAGGCAGTGCTAACCGTTCTGATTATGTATAAAAACGGTTGATAGGTGGTGTTAGGCAATTAGATGGTTCTAGACAGCCGCCTAGGTGGTTCTAGGCGGGTTAGGTGGGTCTAACCTGCCATCTAAACTTTTCTAGACGGGTCTGTATGTTTTTTCCCCTAAATTTAATTTTTTCTAATTTTTTGAATAAAAAATAAAATCGCCTAACACCGCCTAGCCTATTCTTCTAGACGGCGCCTAGAAGGCTTGAACTTTAGGCACTCTCCCACCGTGCGCCTACCGTCTAACAGTTTTTTAGAACATTGATCTCGATTTTTAAATCCTAACCGACAGCGTTGTTAACTGCTTTGACCAGGCAGCTTGACCTCGATGTGCCGTTGAAAATGGCTAAATAATTATTATCTTTAAAAATAACCAACATTTACTATTATATTATTTGTTATAATTTGTTATTAATAAAAATTTTTTGCGAATGAATTAGATATGATTATATCTTTTTGGAGGATGACACTTCAGATGATGACTCTTTAGAGGACGACACTTCAAACCCATACCTCATGCTATTAGACACAAATGATAGCATATTTAGAGATTAATAGTCATTTTGTTTCATGAACCTATTTTTTTTATGTATTATATTTCATTTTGTTTAGTTTTGATGAATACTTTATGTATTAATTGATATAGATATGTTGTTGATGATTTCATTTTGATGATTTGATGATTTTATTTTATTTTTTCCTGTTCAGATTGAGGCTTTGCCTCGACCGCCTTGAGGCGATCTTGCCGGCCCCGCCGCATGTGGGGGATTGATTCGCACTGCATATCGAGTTTTCAAACTTTGTATCATGTAAGATAATGGATATATTTATTATTTTATGGAAAAAAAACCTAAGAAAAAAATTGCATTGTAGCCTATGTTTTTGTTATTTTTTAGTTCCGTCCACACTTTAAAAAGGTGTGGACGTCTTTATAAGATAATTCATATATATATATAGATGCTGTTTCTATTTGAGATTTTATATAAGATTGTATCCTATTTTTGAAAAGTTTTTGCAAATCAGAGACCAAATGCCTGTCAGTTTCGTAGTGATTCAGCTTATATTTGAGGTTCCAAATTTTGTTTTTTTTGTTTTATAGAATTTGGAAATTGGGAAGAGAAGAAAGATAATAAAATGTTGGGTTGATGAGTAGGAATTTAAATTGTGTTGATTGTGGTGGCATTGAATTGAAGTGAGAATGTTATTTTGATTTTAGGCATATGAGCAGCCTACCTATTCACAGTGATGCTTCTGCAAAAGCAGCATTGTACAGGGATAGGTTTCTGTTGCTATTTCAGAGGGTCTCTCATGACCAACATTTCTCCAGACCTTCTTTCGATTTTGAAAACTCAGAATTAGGAAGTTGTGAGGTTGTTCTCTCTCTCTCTCTCTCTCTCTCTTTCCCTCTCTTATCTCTGTTTTGGTCTGCATATCACAACATGAAAAATATGGCTCTATTTTTGTTGCTGCAGCTGCACAGATTTCTACGATTCAGTCTTTGGTTGGGCAAACAGGGAAAAGATGGGTGATGGGAGTAATATCTCAGTTGGAGGATGGCCACTTCTATTTGGAAGATCTTTCTGCTTCTGTGGAAATTGATCTGTCTAAAGCAATATCCTTTGCCAAGTACTATGCACTATCTATCATTTTCCACACTTAGTTTCTCATGCCTTTACAGTACCATTTGATCTGATTATCTATTGTTTAAAAATTGCTTTGTGAATATTAGCGTTCTAGTTTTCTCATCTTCAGAAGATTTTCCTGCACTCTGTGTTTTGTCCACATTGAAGAATTTTACTGCTGCCTATTGTACTCTAGTGCAGTTCTTGAACTGTTGGGACCACTTTAGTTATTAATTTGATTCCAAATTTACTTTTGTCATTGGAGCTTGGAGTTAGGTCCCCTTTTTTATATTTTTTTACTACATAGAGTGACAAGATTCACAAGAAGCTGAAACATTTGATTTGGTGCAATCTAAATGGAGATACAGATACTAAATGATTGTTTTTCTTGACAATTATGACAAAATTACCACAGGATTTTTTACAGAACACACCATTGTTGTCGCAGAAGGCGAGATGCTTGTAGATGGTATTTTTCAGGTTAGAGAAATACATCCTTTCGAAAAAGTTGCTATAACTGCATGGCTCAATTTTTGTTTTATGCTAATAGTTGTTTTCTCATACAGGTAATTACATGTGGATTTCCTCCGCTGGAGGTCAGGGATCAGTCACTCAAGCTGCTTGCAGGACATGACATTTTTGGTGGTGGTACACTAACAAAAGAGGATACTGTATCCTTATCAGCATTGACAATACATATCTAATGTTTTTTCTGGAACCTCCTGGAGTAGAAGCTAAGTAATATGATCGATCATGGTTTTCCGATTGCATTTTTTATAGCTCAGGCTTGCAGATCTGGAAAAGAGAGCAGTCAATGACATGTTTGTCATACTCTCTGATATTTGGTTGGATAATGAAGAGGTAAATCACAACTTCTACTACTTGTTAGTCTTATTTTATCTTACAATGGATTAATTATTTGATTGTCCTGTCCTTAGAGAAGGTTTTGGGAAAGCTGGAGATTGTCCTCAATGGTTTTGAGAGTGTGGAGGTGGTTCCCTTATTATTTGTATTTATGGGCAACTTCTGTTCTCACCCTTGCAACCTCTCCTTTCATTCCTTTTCTAGTCTTAAGTTTTGATTTCTTGTTATATTGTAATCGCGTGATCACCCATATTTTCTGGTGTAAACAAACACAACATCCGATCTGGATATGTAGATTGCAGTTTGGCAAGCTAGGGCAAATGATTGCTGCCCATCCACGTCTAAAAGGGCATAGTCAGTTTCTGTTTATTCCAGGTCCTAATGATGCAAGTATTTTAAACTGATTACTGCATGCTTCCTTGATACTTTCGTGTATACAGTTGCTTGAGAACTCTGCTGTTTGACATTTTCCGGCCCGTCTACCGTTCTTCCCAGGTGTGATTTACTGAAATATCTGACTAAGGAGATCCGAAATTACATCCCAAATGCCATATTTTGAGTTATCCTTGCAGTTTAAACTTTCTGATCACTGACCAGTTAAAATATTGATGAAAATTAGTTTATTTTCCCCTAGAAGACATCCTCCTGGATTTTTTATTCAGTGGTATCTTAAATATATGGTCTTTGAATTCCATGGACTGTGTAATGTTGGATTACAGAGGATGCTCTTCTTTTGATTTGATTTGATTTTTGCTGTTTAAAATAAGGTGTCTTGTGAATTCAATATGGTAATTGGAATATCTAATGTTTCAACATGTTTGAAAACAGAATCAAGTTCTACACCCAAGAAATTATGTTTTTTTCACCAGGATCTTCTGTATTGAATGCTTTGTTCATGTTTGATCCCTCCATCTATGGAAGAAACTGATGATCCTTTTGAGCATGCATTTTTCTTCTCTCAACCTCACCCAATCTTGTTTCTTGTAATTATTTGGCAGACTGACTTATAATTTGCAGCAATTGGGTCATCCTACTAACTAGTTTTATGTGTTTTCGCTGCAGCTTGTTGCAACCATAATACAACAAAGTCATCTTCTGTGCCCACTCCCTCTCATGGTACAGCTCATTATTTGGAATTATGATCACTCTCTTTATCTGTATCCGACTCCACATGCGGTATTACTCACATCTTATAGTTGTGTTTTTTCAAATTTAATTTTGATGGGATTATGTTCACAATTTCGATGCAGCATTTTGTTATTTATTCATCCTTAGATTCCATATGAATGGCAGAAATAGAGGCTACATTTAAAAATTTTGCATCTCTCATAAGATCTTAAAACCTAAAACCCAAGCAGACAACAATCCATCAACCAACAGAAGAAAGAATTAGATTTGATTATTTTTAATTTGGTTAACATTTATTGGGTCAACAAATAGAAAAAAATTGATTCATTGCATGTACTGAGTATGGAGAAAGCAATTAACTGTTATCTTAAATTGATTCAGTGTTCTAAAACGCGTTATGCGCTAGTCGGGCGGCGACCCAGCGCCTAGCGTCTAGGGCGTCTAGGCGAGCCTAGGCGGGGCCTAGGAAATTAATCGGAAATAGAGAATTTCCATAATTAGGTTTAACATTTGGTGTGATTTTGACAAATTAACCATAGGGAAATGTTGTTTGAGTAAAGGGTAAGATTTATAGAGGGCCAGATTTATAGAGGGCCAGTTTGATGAGAAACTAACAAAAATTAAAGAAATTGGAGTTTTTTGAAATTAGGGTTTATGCTTCAAATGGGTTTTTTTTTTGAAATTGAAGGGTTAGAGAATTAGTTTTGTAAAATTAAGGTTAGGGTTAGGATTAGGGTGTAAAATCCGGCCGGAAAACTGCTTCAATTTCAAATTCTGAGTTGGTCAACGGCGGTCAACGGACGTTGACCGATATTTTCGCGTCCAAAATTTTCTAGAATGGGTGGAAAATGCTGCCCATTCCGGCGAGCGTCTGGCCCCAACGATTAAACACGCCACCTGGCCGTTTTAGAACAATACTAAAAAATTGGTAAGAAATTAACTTTGCCATCAGAATTAGAGGGAGTTAAAAACTGACATTTATTTCATTTATTCATGCAGATATTTTAGGTGATAAGGGCGAGCAGAAGACATTTAAATACACTGGAATCACTTGTTTGAATCCCAGTTCCTTCTCAAGTGATAGTTCCTTTGTAGCATATCATCCTTGTTCTTAGGAAGTTGTATTTTCAGCCTTGTCAGTACCATAAGAAAACTTTATCTTCTATATCTTTCAGAAAGAAGGTGAGTTTCATTCAATACCCGTGGGTGGAAAACCATTCTTTTGCATTGTAGTTTAGCAAAAAATTTCATGGTTATAGATCTCTAGTATCTTAGCTTTTAGTTGCAAAGTAAGTAACCTTGCTGGTCACCAGAAACCGCTCTCGTAAATTATCACATGCTGACGTTGGAGAAAACATGTTGCATTTCTCCAATAGTCAGCCTATAATTGTTTAATAAAGTCTTTAATTTTCCTTTATTTTACTCTGTAACATCTTTGTGTTGGATATATGCTCCTTTGCAGAAGAACAAACACAAATATTCATCAAAATAAGGATAAAAAATATTTATACTTGAAACTTACTATAATGAATTATTGGTAATCAGTACCTCAAGTCCTCAACTTATTATTTTAGCATAACGCTTGATGCTCTGCCTTCCTAAATCAGTAGAAAACT